>CM061225.1:96872429-96960873 GCA_030844895.1 Ambrosia x helenae
TGGGTATGAATTTGTCAATAATAAACTCAGTAGTTTTCTAAAGAAAAGGGTATTTTACACCAAACCTCTTGTACATACACACCCCAACAAAATGGGATTGTAGAAAGAAAACATTAGACATCTGCTTAATGTGGCTAGAGCATTGTTATTTTCAAAGTTGTGTTTTCTATAAGATTTTGGTCAGATTGTGTTCTAACTGCATCATACCTTATCAATAGGACTCCTTCAGCTGTGTTAGGTGGTAGAACTCCTTAAGCACTAGTTTATGGTTTTTGGGCCTTTTCTATATCAGTTAAAAATATTTGGATGTTTGTGTTTTTTGCACAGTATTAAATAATACTGATAAACTAAGTTTTAAAGCAAAAAAAATGTGTGTTCATAGGTATTCTACTGAGAAAAAAGAATATAAGGTTTTCAGTCTAGATACAAATTATGTTTTTTATTCCTAGATATGTAAAATTTTTTTAACACATTTTTCCATTTAAAGAAAAAAATGTTTTAAATAATTTTGATAGTTTTGATCATTTAAATATTACAAACCTAATTTTTTTGATCTGCATGAAAACACAAACTCTGAATCGGTGGAAGATCCTAATGATGAGGGAAAGGGCATGGGTAAGAAGGAGTTGGGGACACTTGAGTCTGATCAGTCACAAGTTGATAAACCTGATTTTGAGAGCTTGGCTGGTTCACAGCAGCCCAGTAACAGTACAACTAGTGGTAAGGATGACTCAGTGATGACTAACAATGACTTGACTTTCAGTTCTGAGGGACAAGAACAAAATCCACTAGAGAAACCATAACTAGAAAGTCATCTAGGAGTTCTATGTTACCAAAAAAGCTGGATGAGTTCATTATTGAGGGTAAGGTTAAATATGGGTTAGAAAGATCTGTTAATTACTCTAATCTATCTGTTGATAATAGATGTTATGTTGTGGCCCTAAACAAGAGTTCAGAACCAAAGCATTTCAATGAGGCTATCAAAGATCCTAATTGGATTAATGCTATGAATGAGGAAATTGAGGCCTTACATAGGAATAATACTTGGGAATTAGTTGTTACCTAGGAGTCTAGTTGGATGTAAATGGATATACAAATAAAGTATAAGTCAAATGGTGAAATAGAAAGGTACAAAGCTAGACTAGTGGCTAAGGGTTATAGTAAAAAACATGGAATAGACTTTGAAGAAACATTTTCACCAGTTGTAAAACTTGTAACTGTTAGATGTATAATATCCATTGCTGTTCAAAATAATTGGGACTTGTTTCAACTAGTTGTCAATAATGCATTGTTATATGGAAATTTAAATGAAGATGTGTATATGAGATTGCCTGATGGTTATTATTCTGAACATGTGAATAAAGTGTGTAAGTTAAATAAATCTTTGTATGGGCTTAAGCAAGCCCCTAGAATGTGGAATGAGAGACTGGTAGAAGTGCCTGTGAACCTAGGTTTTGTACAAAGCAAGTGTGATTATTCCTTGTTTTATAAACTGTCCAAAGATGTGATTGTTTATCTGTTAGTCTATGTAGATGACATAGTTATTACAGGTAATAATATAGATGAAATAAAAACGGTTAAAGAATGTCTTAAAAAACAGTTTTTAATCAAAGATCTTGGGGAATTAAAGTATTTCTTAGGGATAGAAGTTATAAAACAAAATCAAGGAATTTGTTTATCATAGAGAAAATATTGTATAGAACTATTAAGTGAGTATGGCATGACAGGCTGCAAACCACTTAACAGTCCTATAGATCAAAATCATGTCTTACATCTATGTGTAAAGCACACAATAAACCCTTAGTAAATGTTACAGCTTACCAGAAATTAGTTGGTAAAATAATATATCTGGCTCATACGAGACCAGATATATCATATGTTGTACATTATCTAAGTCAGTACATGCACAAGCCTTTAGATGGTCATCTAAAAATTGCTTTCAAGTTATTAAGGTACCTTAAGAAAGCACCTGGAAAAGGTATACTGATCAAAAAACACAGTGATTTTGATCTGGTTGCCTATTCAGATACAGATTGGGCTAAGTGCCTTGAATCCAGAAAATCCATTACTGGATTTTGTGTGTTTCTTGGAGGGTCCTTAATATATTGGAAAAGCAAGAAACATGCAACTGTTTCTAGATCTTCAGTAGAAGCCGAGTATATGGCTATGTGTGCAGTTTGTTGTGAGGTAATGTGGTTAAAGAATCTGTTATTTGAGTTGAATATTAATGTTAAGTTGCATATACAATTTTTTTGTGATAATACAACAGCTTTGTCTATAGCTGCAAATCCTGTGTTCTATGATAGAACAAAACATTTTGACTTAGATCTATTTTTCCTTGGAGATCAAATCTCTAAAGGCATAGTTAAAACTAAGCATATTGGGTCAAAAGATCAGGTTGCATATATTATGACTAAGGGGTTGCTTGTTGGACAACATGAGGTAATTTCTTGTTTATTACAATTGTTTGACCCATTTGAGTGTTAAAATTGAGGGGGGGGGGGGGTGTTAAAATGGTAAGGTAATGTTACTTTTATTTTACAATTTTATTCATTCAATTACTCAACTAAGACACTTTGTTTATATTGTGTTGTTATTCATATAATAGGCTGGTGATTATTGCGAATGGGCTTGGAGAATGGGTCAGGAGCTCAAGTAAGTCCAAGTGTTCAGGATGGGTCCAAGTTAATGAGCTCAAGTCCAGTCTAGAATGTGTTTGTTATAACAACCGAGTTGATCTCAGCTATTCATTCATATATGATCCGTGTGAATAGGATCCAATGGCTGAGAGTCATTGCACTTGTGTTTTCTAGTAGAATCTTATACTGGTTATTATAAATACCTAGGTTATTATTTCTTTAGGCTTTCTTTTTATCTCAGATGAGTTTTGTATCTCTCTAAGTCTTTCTCACAAATCCTAGGGTTTAGATTGTTGGTCTTGATTGTTCATCTCGAATCAATCAAGATAGTCTATAGATTTGTTAGGGTTTATTTCCAGATTATCTTGTTGATAATCTGTATGAGAGTGAGTGTGATTGTAGTGAGCTTTCTGATTGTAATTTTTGTGTATGAGAGTGAGTGTGATTGTAGTGAGCTTTCTGATTGTAATTGTTGATACTTTGGGTTGATAATCTTGGGTTGATTGTTTAATAAAGAGTATTTTTGTTTAGATCTATGTTTGTGGCCAAACTCTCGTTACAAGTAGCATGTGAGAAAAACATATGCATCTATTTTTTCGTTCTCTCATGTTTGTCACATTTTTTTTTCTAACACAGAATGAACTTGTTATTGACATAAATGACTTTCTCAAATCGATATTTTGGTTATAGAAGCCAGGGAGTCTAGTCCTACAAGCTCCATAATACAGTATATATATATATATATATATAGAGGTAGAATTTCCTATACAAAGGGGGACTTTCGTGAGAAGGGTAAGAAGGAACGTGGTGGTGACCTGTGGCACAGTTTAATTTCTTGCGGTCGCCTGCCTTCACACGGCCCAGACATTCTTTCTTTGTAGGTTTGGTTCATGCTACATGTGTGAGCCAAGGATTATACCCCGCAGCTAACACGAGTTCAACACCATACTAATCTCCGTTGAGGTAAGTATAACTCGTTTCTTCATTAGGGGTGCAAATTACATTAGTATTTTTTTTTTGCCATATCATGATGTTATCTCATAGTGCACATTACATGTTGTGTTATCATGGTCTACGACACATGATGTATTATCATGGTGTTTTACCAGGAGTATATAGGGGTGTTATATAAGCCTGTTGTTAGCATGGTGTTTTAGATGGATGATATACCAGTTGTGAACATAACATGGCGTTTTATAGAAGTGTTATATATGGTGTTCAAATGCACATCACATTGTGTTTGTTAACTATGTTTAACAGTTAAAAACACACTCAGAGGCAATTGTAAGTGTTGTATATTCATAAAGCAATATAGATTATTATAAAACACAACAAAACTAATTAACAAACATATAACATGTTGAGTACAAAACACAAAAGTATAGCCACTCGATGCAGCATACTACAGTATACACTCAGTGCAATCATAAACATAAAAACATTCTGTAATAATATGATCAACTTAGCATTGATCATAATAAACACCCCCAAATGAAAACCATGCATCGGAAAAAAATCCTAGTTTTAAGAACTGGAATTAAACACACCCTTGATTATTGTTGTTAAACACAATGGCTAGCAATGTAGAACTTATGTCTGTATGTTATAACATATCTTCGATCATCAGAATCCATGATTTTTCGTGATTATAGTTACTGAAATTAAGGGGTTTGGATTTGGAAGAAGTTGTCAACGTTATATGCTTTTGTTTTTTAAATGTAAGATGTGTTCTTCTCGTTATACCCTCCATATAACTAATCAGTCATTAAAATAAAACACATGTTGCAAAATTGTCATCCATTTAATCTTCACCAAAGATAATCTTATCTAGTGGCTACAATTCCTTCTTACCCTTCCTATATAGCAACTCCTATGATGAGCTGTTAAGAAGGTCAATGACTTGGTGGTGTTGTCTCACTTCTTTGTTTACTAATTTTTGCATGCATTGAAAACTTATACTAAACATTTACTTTACAATATACTAAACATAATTATATGTATAATATAAAATAAGAAAAATAAAATAAATAATATAAGAAAAAAACAGCATGTCTCAACCTCATATATAAGAGGACAATGGAGAAGAAAACTCGTGGGTGGGCCAAGATAGGGAGCCACCGACAGATAGTAGGACCATGGGAAGAGATGATGAGCTTATATGATATGATATATGTCAATAATGTAATAGTACGTAGACTTTGTATCACCAACTAGTTAATCATTAAAAAATAAAATAAATCAAATTTAAAATTAAAATGAAGTGTATAAGTTGTATAAAATATATCTCTGAACTTTTCCTTAACTTATTACACAAATTTGCACTTTGAATTAGACTTAAATGTTTTGATTGCAGACATAAGACTTGGGTTTTAATATAAGAACAATTAATATATTATAATACCCAAAACAAATACCAAACTATTTTCACATGGTTATGCACATGTTTTAAATAAATAACCAAAATATCGTTTTTCAATATGTTATTTGATCAAATGATATATACTCTTGTACATTTTTATAAGGATTTTCTATAAAAAACCATTTGCTTGAAAAACATTTAAAGAAACACACCACATTTTTTGATGATCCCATATGCATGAGGGCTGAGGCTGTAAGGGGCGATGCTTAGTTGGGGCGGGAGGGGGCGGCCGACCCCCCCGAATTTCCGTGCATAAGTTCCGATTATATAGTATTCGTATAGAAAATTTTGGAAATATAGGGTTTCGACTCCCCAAAACTGGTTTTCGACCCCCGAACTAGTGACTTCCAACCCCCCGAACCTTCGGGTCAAGCTTCGCCAGGCTGAGGCACGTTTATGACATTTGTAAAAAGCAAGTGTGATTGTGTTGGAGGTAGTCGTATCAGATATCTCACTATATTATGTAATGGCCACACAAACCATAGATTACTAAGATAGTAAGATGTAATCATGCAAGCGTCATTACCACGAACAACGTATATAGATGTTGTATTTGGCCATCTCTAAACTACTAAGATGTAATTAATTATGCAAGTATCCATTATACGAGATGGCCAGGTCGGCGTATATTTGTCACCCTTTTCACTAAGCTCTAAGAATGTATGTCGACCACAAAGTCCAAGCTAGTATTTAAGTTGTAGATTGCGAATATATACAAGAGGCAGTGACATCTATTAGGCCGATGACATGTTACTCTTTAATTGAGTACCCTCATACTTTATGTTGAAGTTAAAACTTATTAAAAAAAAAGAGAATTTATTTCAAAACAGTGTAATGACAACAAAGTTAAACACACTTACTTCACCCTAAAGGACATGGGATGTCTTTACCTAAGTGATCATCTCGA
This sequence comes from Ambrosia x helenae, assembly GCA_030844895.1. Taxonomy (NCBI): domain Eukaryota; kingdom Viridiplantae; phylum Streptophyta; class Magnoliopsida; order Asterales; family Asteraceae; genus Ambrosia; species Ambrosia x helenae. The sequence goes on from CM061225.1 coordinate 96,878,395, forward strand.
TTGAATTACAGGCTAGTGTCGACAAAACTCTTGGATGACGAAACAAACATGGTGATCTTCAATGTCAAGCCATAAGTTGTTATGAAATGAAACAATGGTTCTCCCCATGTCGTCTAAACTCTTAACCATGAACCAAAACAAGTCTCGTTGAACAATGCTTGTTGGGCATCAATCAACCTAGGGTATATTTGGCAAAACTAGCTGGTGGATGGTAGCTGGAAGCTGGTAGCCTTTTCAATGTATTTTGGTGTTTGGCAAGTAGTTGGGGTTTTTAATAAAATATATAAAATGACCAAAATGGGCATAACTAAAAACTTGTAAAGAATGTTTTTATTTTATTTTTATAATAATAGAATAAGTATTTGTGTCATTTAGTCATTAAAAGCTTGTATCTAGTAAGAGTTTTTTCTTAAACGCTAGTACTACTAACTTTTCAATATAGAGCTTTTCTCCTAACCTAAAAGCTTCAAGCTTTTTCAACCAAACAAGGTTTTTTATTAAGTATGAGCTTTAACTTAAAAGCTTGAAGCTTGAAGCTCCTAAAAGCTCTTAAAAGCTCATTGCCAAACATACCAAGTGTCACACTTATTTGAGACTTTAATGGGCATCAATCAACATCTTGGATATTATCAAGTGTCACACTTATAAGTGATAAAACACACACATACGTATTTTCTTATGCAGTTTGATCACATGAACATATGGGGTGTAAATGACACGTAGCGGCTCGGGATCGGCTCGGTAAAAAGCTCGAACGAGCCGAGCCTTAACGAGCCCGAGCCTGAAATATGGCTCGTTTAGTTATCGAGCCCGAGCTCGAGCCCTAGATACAAAGCTCGATTGGGCTCGCGAGCCTAATCGAGCCTTAACGAGCTAGAGCCCGAAGCCGAGCCCGAGCCTAAGTTACAGCCGAGCCTAAGTTATAGCCTTAACGATTGGGCTCGCGAGCCTAAGTTATAGCCGAGCTTTTGCGAGCTCGAGCCGAGCTTTTGAGCTCGTTTGAGATTCTCAAATCACCTCGAGTCGAGCCGAGCCGAGCTCGAGCTTTGGATTTTGCTAGCGAGCCGAGCTCGAGCTTCACAAAACCTTAACGAGCCCGAGCCGAGCTCAGTCAGGCTCGGGCTCGGCTCGGCTCGTTTACACCCCTACATGAACACAAATCACGTTTATTTAGCATTTTACACCATCAAAATCGTTGGTCATAACGTCTAACTCCCGGGGGGGGGGGGGGGGGAGGAATTGACAAAGCTATTAGGCTATATGGTGTGCCCCCCCCCCCTTTCCCCCAACTCCCCCAAGTGCCACGTCAGCGCCACGTCATTTCCCCCTTCTCCTCCCCCAAAGTTTGGAAATGGTATTCCCCTTCTTCCCCCTTCTTTTTTATTATTAAAGTTTGATTTAAAAAAAAAAAACAACAACCAATCAGATCATCCGGTGGGGGCGGTGGTTTTTCCACTATTTCCTCGAAAATCTTACGGGGGGGGGGGGGGGGGGGGCGGTGTTCCCGGGTTCCCCGGCGTCCAACTCAGCTCCCCGGGTGATCTCCCCGAGAGCACACCGAATAGTCTTAAAGTTAAGGAGTTGCTTCCCTTGTCCCTTGATGTCAATGGTACAAACCTCATCAAAAACGAAATTAGTGTAATTTAAAGCCGTTAAAAAAAACAAATTATTCTAACTCCTTTGTCAACCTTTAACTCACCGATTAACTAACTTTGAATATCTCACAAAAAAATACTTTATCGAATTAAATGCAAACTTTATGAAATTAAATACTACTTTTATATATAAACTTTATACAAGAATGCGACATTTATTAAATTACATATTAAAAATATATCCATTTTCGTATTCCTTTTCCTGTATTACAAAAACCACTATCAATTATTTATTATCACCGTAAAAAATATCAACAATTTTCAAAAAAAAAGAAAGAAAAAAACTTACAAAAATTTGATAACCTTATCATCTTATCCAAAAAGAACTGAAAAAACTTATTGTTTTGCATATAAATGATTAGAAGACAAAACCCATTTTTGACCGTAAAGTTACTTTTATTTTTATTTATATATTTCTTCCAACACATATAGTCAAATTATACTACACCTTGTAATAAAAAAAAAAAAAAAAGTGAGAACACAATAGATTATAAAATATGACACAATGAGTCACAAAATATAACACAGTGCTAAAAAATATAACACAATGCTGAAAAAAAGACACAATGATGAAAATAAGAAAAATACACAATGATACATAAAAGACACAATAATATAACACATATTCTAAAAACTACAAGGTAAAACCCCCCAACAAACGAAGACATAAAAACTAATGTATAGGGTTCGATAAGAAGGTTCCAATGCTGCTTGAATGAGTTCAATAAGAGTCCATTTAATACTCTCCCTACGACTTCCTGTTTTTCTTTTACCGTGTATCTGATCATAACCCTCCAACTTAACACTAGAAATATTATATTATTATTCATTCACTTACTTATAACGTTCCTTATTTGGAGGCAAAGCAGCGTCTGAACATCCTCATCATAACCATCCTCTCTCTCATTCAATTAAACTTTTTCTCCAAACACGCTTTAATACCCCCCAAAAAAATAAAAAGAAAGAAAAAAAGAACATCAACCCAACCCAACCCAACACAACCCATCAGATCTACAAACATTATTCACCTTCCATAATACTTATTATTAATAATCAATTGTGGGTTGTTGTTTTTTTATTCAATTGATTATGTTTGTTGGAGGTTATGGAGATGCAGAGACGATTAAACGGTGTGGATAATAATTATTGGAACCTGCAATCCAATTGGGGGTTCTTTATGGAATCCCCACCACCTTCTAAATTTATGCATCAACCTCTTTCATCTAATGGTGATGATTATTGTTTGAGTGTCGGTGATGGTTGTGGGTTCGGATTTATTGAACATACGGTTACGAAATTCGATACGCTTGCCGGTGTCGCCATAAAGTATGGCGTTGAGGTAATTATTTTTTACCCGTTTGTTTGTTTAAGACACGATAAACCTTGTTTAATAAAAAGTACGGTTTGTGGTTTTATGTTTTTATTTGTTATATATGAGTTGTTATAATTTTTAATTTAAGATAAAACCTGTTTACCAATCAGCTTACGGTGGATTGGCACCCTCCTTGCTTTCCTTATGGGAGGTGGGGAGTTCGAGTCTCACCGGCACCAAAATGTTGCTGGTGGGCCGTGTTTTATCGCAGTGGGCCTTCTGGTGGCGGGTTTTCCCCGGGAACTGGGAACTGGTTTGAAATTAGTGGTGGACCCCGGTTACTCTCGGAGTACTCCTTTGTCCGGTGGGTATTTCGAGAGTGCTAAAAAGATAAAACCTGTTTGATAAGAAGTACGGTATGTGGTTTTGTGTTTCTTTTTTATAAATTAATTGGCAATTTTTTGAAGGTTTATTTAATTAAAAAAAATTACAATTAGGATGATGGGCTTTATTATTTTTATTATCTTGGTACATAAAGCATAAAACTTTTTTTATAACTATGAGATGTAAAGTAGTTAAAATGTTTTGTATTCATGTTTGATAATTGTGTAAGTAGGGAGTTTCTTGTGCAAACGTTTTGGTATAGTGATCGCCCATGATTGGTAGCCCAAACACAAAGTTCACTTGGGTTTCCGCGTACCCAAATTATGATTTCGTGTGCCCCGAAATAATAATTTGCCGCACATGGTCCTCCAGGTGTGCTTTAGTTGGAGTTTCAAATCGTAGGACAAAGAATACATGAGGAGGAACAACCAGTTCCTATCCAGTGAAACGGATGATGTAATGTAATGTGCAAACAATGTTGACAACCCCTCAGTCGTTAGCGAATTTCCAACTTGTTTTGACTCATAGATATGTGATTGTCTAGTGTGTGAGACTCGGCTATAGACTAGAGTACTAGACTCCAAATGCAGTCCTAGTTCACTATAACCATTGGCTCTGATACCAATGTGTCACACCCTCAAATTCCACGTGCGGGGTTTTACCGCAAGGCGCGTGACACACCAGGATCCAAATCAACAGTCACAACAAATGACAACTATATGAGAAAATAACGTAAACCAAACCATACAATTTAATTTGATTTTATGTTTTTCACCTTCAGTTTTTGTTACCTTTTGTAATGTTTAAAATGTTTTTATGTCATTTATGGGCAGAAAAAAGGTTAAATGAATGTGTGGCAAAGATATACATATTGAATGTTGAGGGTTTTTTTTTTATGCCAAATTTAGTACTGTCAGGTTTGTAATTTAGGACTAGGAAGAGATGTTTTTAGAAGGAGTTTAGTGTATTTTTAAGTTTTAATACAAATTAAAAAAAATGTGGTTATCAAATCTTTCTATAGATATATGAGTGGTTTGTTAGGAGTTAGGACATCAAACTAACTAAAGTTTGGCTATTTTTAGCTATTCTTGGGACAAGGACAAATTGTGAGGTTATCTGGTTTCAGGGATGATGACATCAACTAAATTGGATGTACTAATTTGCATCAAAGTTTTATTTTTTTATTATTTTTTATTTTTTCCATACTTGTCATAAAAATGTGGTTAGGAAAATAACAAATCTTTCTCTAAAACTTGTAATCACTATAAATTGGTAATTATTAGACTTTGTGAAGTCAAGGGATGTTTATTTATGTATTTATCTGAATGACACTAGGTAGGAATTAGATGACGAAAACTTGGATATTTTAGTTTCTTTCTGTATTTAAAGTTGCATTGTATTATTATGTCAGGTGGCTGACATAAAAAGGATGAACGGGCTGACAACCGATCTACAAATGTTTGCTCGCAAGACGCTTCAAATACCTCTACCAGGAAGACACCCGCCTTCTCCCATCATGTCAAATGGATATGATGTTCAAGGGTAATTATACTTCACTTCATGTCTACTAATTTGTTTTAAGCATTCAATTGTTATGTCTGAATCTGATGAATCTTGTTTTTAGTTTATGGATTGGTACTCATGATAACATACATAGATATACAGTAGGTGACATAAAGTTCCATTTTTTCGTTTAGTACACTACTCAATCACTGTTTCACCGTTTTTATCTCAATGATGCATAGTTCTACGTCTTAAGGTCCCATTTAGTATATTTTGACTCATGAAACGTATCATAACCCAAGGCTCACAATCTCACATAAAATTTTAATAAATTTTTTTATCAAAGCGCAGATTTTTGTGAGCACATAATATACATATACATGTATCTATAAAAGAATGCATACTTATATGCTTAATCAAATGATACGATTATTCGGCCGAAGTTATAGAACGTCGCCCCAAAGTCATATTTTAGTTTCACATTGATGATTATGGTGAGTCCATGCTTGCTAGATACTTGCTCCTGGAAACGCTATCTATAATAGATAACAGTTATATTTGGCTATTAAAATAGGTGATGAGATGACCAAAATTAAAAATTGAGATGAAAATAATATTTTTATAGATAGGTTGGTGTGTGTTTGACTATTGGCTGGTTGGTTCCTACCATTCAATCATAAGGGAATCTCATCTTATATTTATTTAATTGGGAACACAGTATATGACTAGATCATACACCTCAATTTACATGTATGCATATGTTATGCCACTTGACCTTACTATAATAATATATGCTGTTAGGGAAGTAGCCAGTAGGTGAAGTTTCGGGTCATACTCATACTTAAACGGTATTAAACTTGTAGTTATACGTGACAGATGTGGCTAAATGGGTAGGCCGTGACCGTTGGATCAAATTGTTATTTTATAAAATTTAGTATCCTGTTTGACATACACCCATTTTAAGGACTGTTCGTGTTTCAAATATGATATTATTTATACAGTAATATATTTTCTAGAATAATATGATTTAAGAGGTTTTATGCATTGGAAATACACTTTGGTTGACTTCTAACGCGTTTTGACTTTTTAGGATGATTGAGCTGGCATTGTCTTTTATTTATTTGTTAGTGTTATGAACCAATCGCTTAACGTGGTTATTGTTCTGCAGGCCAAGAAAGTCTGAGACGACGTCACCCAACCGTAGACGTTCTGATTTGTTTGACTCGATAAAATCCTTAAGATTATCATCTTCTTCTCCTCAAACCATTTCACCATCCATGGAAGCTTTACGAGACTATTATGGTCTCAAACCAACCAATCAAAATGGTAAAAGTGAAAGCTTTGGGCTCGGTGCTTATCCAAAAGCAGGTTCCTTAAGCGTAGAACACGGGCCAGAAACCCCCCAAGGTTCACATCCGCCAGTTGGTCTTCACAGAAAATGTAAAAGCTTAGCGAACGGTATGTCAGAAAAAGGTGCTGCCACAAATGGTGGCGGCCTCGTTGCAAATGGGAAAAAAACCTGATTCCGCTACATGGTATGACAAAATAATGAGAAGGCGTCTATCAGAATTCGACCTACGAACTCACACCCCAGAAAAGTTGCTTAAACCCGACACCACCAACACCACTAGTGCATTTTCAGCAGCTGCCGGAAAAGGCTTAGCCTTGAGACCAAAAGCCGCCGGCCGGATTGTCAATGACTCCGATGGTATGCAGAACATGCCGCCACCTTTAAAATTAGGGGGTTCATCGATTTCAGACACTTCTGGAGTGAAAAAGTCTTCTAGCTCACCAAGCTTTTACGACTCGTATAATAATGGTAATGGTAACAGTAACGGTAACAATGGTACATCCATAGCTTCGATTTGGCAAACTTCCATGTTGAATTTGACAGTTGACCTTCAAGCTTTGTCTACTGCTGCCATCACGAGACCGATATTTGATGGGTTGCCGAAGCCGACGAGTGGCCGGAAGAACAAAGCGGCTATTGATTAGTACATATGGTCTTTCGAACAATTGAATTCGTGGGACAGGAAATAGAAAGAAATGGTAATAGAGAAAAATAGAAATAAAGGAAGCCATTGATATGATGATTTTAATTTTTGGGCTAAAAGTATTATACATTTAGATAGAAAAATTGTTTATTGTGTATTATTAGATGTTTAGGACCGTGTGTTGAGAAATGGAGAGATAATGTCTATATGTTCCTATTCAATTTCCTAAATTATTTTTAAACCAAAATGTTTATAAACATCATATTCTTTATTGCAACTTTATTATTCGGATCATTTTATGCAAAATTTGGAGTTCTATTTCGTTTGTACTTTGTGGTAGTATGTACCGGTGAAAACCGAATATATAACCAATGTTTCCGAACGTATAACCAATGCTTTGGCATACGGATTTTCATAATCGATTGGTTTCGTTACAAATGGTTCAACTAATTCGGTTATTAAAAAAGATGGGGTTAGGTTTAGTAGAACTAATATCAACAAACAAATCTCTGTAGAAGAATAATTGAAAACTAACGCGTTTACGGCTAACGAACAAACCAGCACCGGCTCAAGCTCAACATGTTTACAAACCAAGCTAGCTTTGCCTTACATACGATTCGAGTCAAAAGTTTTAAGCGAGCTTCAAGCTATTTCAACTAAAGCTATCTTTTTTACCTGAAACCCGACCTGAATCCGGATTAGAGAACTTGAAAAATATGAACCAGAAAAACCCGAACCTTGAATCGGTATGTCAGGTCACTTTTTCAAAAAAAAAAAAAAAGACCCGAAAAACCAGAAACTTATAAAAAAATAAAAACCTGAGCATTTATTGTCTATAGATGCATTTTGATTTATAGTCTTTATTAGTATTTAGAAATTTAAGCTATGGTATTTTTAACATTATCACATCATACTATCAAATGATGTTTGAATTTTGATGATATTTCTTTAGCAGTACGATTAATTTTGATGTCATGCTGTGAAAAAAAAAATATATTTCTCGTTTTACATAGGGGTGTAAACGAGCCGAGCCGAGCCCGACTAGGCTCGAGCTCGGATCGAAAGTAAAACTTAAGAGCTCGAGCTCGGCTCGAGGTAATTTAAAAATATTTTTAAACGACCTAAAAGCTCGGCTCGAGCTCGCTCACCAATATCATTAATTAAAATTGAACATGTTAAAAAGATAAATTGCATATATAAAAAAAATAATAAAACATTTATTTGGGCTCGTTTAGGCTCGCGAGCTTAAACGAGTTTTGTATAAGGCTCGAGTTCGGGCTCGATAACTAAACGAGTCATATTTCAGGCTCGAACTCGGGCCCGGGCACGAAAAGGCTCGGCTCGTTCGAGTTTTTTACCGAGCCGATCCCGAGTAGCTCTCGAGCCGCTACGTGTCATTTGCACCCCTAGTTTTACATCTAAACCCGAAAACCCAATAACTCGACCCAAACTAGATCTGAACCTAAGTAATCCAAACCGGACGAACTTTAACTTGGTCAGTTACCAGTCACATTTTCTTGGCTAATAACTGGAAAACCCCAATCCGAAAAACTCAAACCCCACATCTGACATCCCTAACTACAAATTTCCAATTCCAGAACCAGTTAGGCCACAAATCACAATCCCATAAACCACCAACACCTCATCGCTTCAAACCCTAACAAACAATGCAGAACCCAATCAGTCGCAGTATCAAAAGCCTTTGTAAACTTGCATCATCAACAACAAGAAGGCAGCCCACTATTATAACCAACCAATGCCGTCCGTACAGTCTAATCCCAATGGTAATCGAGCACTCGTCACGTGGTGAACGAGCCTACGACATCTTCTCTCGTCTCCTCAAAGAACGCATTGTTGTTATCAACGGTCCCATTTCCGATGACACGTCACACGTTGTCGTTGCTCAGCTTCTTTTCCTTGAATCGGAGAACCCTTCCAAACCCATTAATATGTATCTTAATTCCCCTGGTGGTGCTGTTACTGCAGGTTTGTTTATTGAGTATTAATAATAATATTATTATTATTGCTGTTAAGTGAATTAGGGTTTATTATTGGCTGTTTTTGTGTGTTTTAGTTCGGGAAGTGTTTTATGACCACAAAATCTGAAATCTATCTCAAATTTTTTTATGTTAATAAAACACTTCCATTTCATAACCGACAAATTACGTTAAGATAACAGGTACGGGCAACAAGCTACGCCGCCACCCTAAAAGAATTAGGATTATAAGAACTATTACTCTATTAGTACGGTGTTACATGTGCCCCAAAAGAAGAGTTAGCACATGAAGTTTGAGATTATGGGCTACTATGAACATAAATATTTTTTTGGACCTAGTGGCTTATAAACCTTATGGTGTTGGCCGTTGCGTACTCGTGGTGCCTATCTGGTTTTTCTTTGCTTATATGTCACCGAGTTTTTTGAATTCATATTGTAAAAGATAAAATATGTGTGTCTCCTGCCTTAATTTAGGATTTGCCTAGGCTATCGACATAAGCTAGCAGTTAGGGCTTGTTATGTAGGTGGCTGTGCAAAGTGGCGAAAGATGGCAGTTGTTGCGAGGACTGAGGACAGAATCATCTAACTCTGCAAGGATGGAGATGGTTGTTGCAAGGAGAGCATCAGCTTGAAAGGGGTGGTCGGGTGATGGTGGTGATGGAGGGAGAAGACGATTGTGGTTGTGGCTGTAGAAGGGAAAACCACGAATGGTGGTCATGGCCGGAGAAGTATATTCCTGAGATGGTTTAAGGCTAGAAGACGAAGGGTGAGGGAGGGATAAAAGGTAACCGCAAGGAGAAAGGGAAGTGCGAGGTGACGGAAAAATGTAACATTTTAGATTGTTACTGACACCCGATGTAGCATGATGAAACAGAAGTTGGAAGTTCATGCACTGTCTCCTATTAAAACGGGTACATGTACGGTGTACCACCTTGGACAAAAGTGAAACTAGCTTTCTAGTTCAGGACTTGGCCCTTTAGAATGCTTACTTACTTCTATTCAACTATCTCATTGTCATTTTGTATCCTAGTCCTGCTAAAGAGAGATTTCTATTATATGGAGTATGTTTATTCTTTAGATTTGGATTTAGGATATTTAGGATTTTGATTTTGTTGGTCTTATCTTATATATTGATTTAATCTTTTAAGTTCCAAAAATGTAACCAGGTGGTTATGCTCGCTTTTTGTTAAACTTGTTTTATAGCACAAGCTATTGCTAAAAGTGTTCTGTGTCCCTTTTCTTTTGATCACAAAATCTAAACAAGTATGATGGAGATGAACATGTATTTTCTTTACTGGTTTGGAACGTGAACCAAATAAAAAAAGTTAAAATAGTTTACATGTATTTTTTTATTATTATTGATTTAAAGTACTTTGTCTAAAGTCTAAACATGAGACATTGAAAACATCAAATTCTGGCTCCATTTTACACGGTTTACGTCAAATGTTGGCCATGGAAACGCTCGATGCCGGAATCCGTATTTGTGGACGTATTGCCAATGCTTGAACAAGACAGCTTAGACCTATTAGAGCGATACCAGAAAAAGGATTTCAAAATAGTCCTATTTTTTATCATTGGGTATATACTTTAATATTAAGTTGTCATATTTCACATCAAGCAATATATTGATTATGATATGGTCTCATGTTCTTCACAAGAAAAGAGAAAATATCAAACAACTTTGATTTTTGAAACCATCTATTATTTGACAATATTTTTAATACTTTTATAACTACTTAAATGCTTAGATATGACCAAGACACTGCCTTTCCTCATAAGTTACCATCAATATATCTAGGGTCAGATTGATGGTCGCCCATGGCCTATTTTAAGTGCATAAGATCACTTTGTTCTTGCATTTATATTATTGTCATTATGTATTATTTTTGTATTCATAATTAACACATTCATAATATTCATTACATCTGAAAAGTAAAATGGACAACAGGAGTGTTAGGGGGTGAACCTAGCCTGTTACGGCCATACCAAAAAAAAAGTGACCTGTTTGGCTGTTTCAACCTGAACCTTATTTAGCAAATTATATACTCCGTATCTATTTACCACACAGAAGCTATTTGTCATCTATTTGTGATACAAATCATATTGTGGTTGATTCTTCTTTTTGCAGGTCTTGCAATATATGATACAATGCAATACATTCGTTCTCCAATCAATACAATATGTTTAGGTCAAGCTGCATCAATGGCTTCGCTGCTATTGGCAGCTGGTGCCAAGGGTGAAAGGCGGTCTCTTCCTAATGCCACCATCATGATCCACCAACCGTCAGGCGGATATAGCGGGCAGGCTAAAGACATCACTATTCACACAAAGCAGATTAATCGGATATGGGAATCATTGAATGCATTGTATGCAAAGCATACAGAACAGCCTGTTGATGTAATTCAGAAGAATATGGATAGAGACTATTTTATGACCCCACAAGAGGCTAAAGAGTTTGGCATCATAGATGAAGTCATAGACGAGAGACCAATGACTTTGGTCACTGATGCTGTTGGGGGTCCTGAGTAAAACCCGAGTGAATTTAAGGCGCAAAATTCAGATTTCATGTCGTTTTTATTTGTAGGAGTTACTGTTAGAATAAGTGAGGAACTATGCTGTGTTTGATTGGGTCGTTTTCAGGCTTAACCTGTAACTAGTATTGTGATCTTCTAACATGAATTTTGATAGTATTTGCTTGATTGGGTCGTTTTCAGGCTGAACCTGTAACCACATTAACCGGTTTATTGTTAAATTAAAGAATGTCACCACTTATACTGATCTGGTATTTTATGTCAAAACGAAAAAGATAAATTAGACACACACCCCCCAATTCCGAATAATTCATAATGTTAATATGTATCCAGTATAATAAAAAAATTGCGAGTAAAGCTTTACGAGATTATATTATACGAAATACAAGTATAAAGTTTTGGTTGTGAAGCAGTGCATGTTCGCGTCAACACAAGATTTCCAGCTTCATGTCGGATATAAATCTGCGATTTGTGCAGGTAAAACTATTCAAAGCCAAAGCAGTGGGAGTAAAAACACACTGAAACAGGATCAATCCCAATATCAACTTCGACCAATACAAACTTTTCAAGAGTTTAAACCTCTGAACAAGAAACTAAAACTGTACAAAACTTATTCCTTCTACTGAACAAGTTACAAGCCAAAATATAAATTAGGCACACACACACCCCAATTCCGAATAATTTGTTTATACAACAAACCTTTACACCACCAAGGCTAAATTTTATTCACGATTTAATCATCCGCAAATAAAGATCAAAACACACGTTGCTTGCCGTGAAAACTAAGAAACACCCGGAAATGAGAGTCCGTCCCTCAAAGCATCAAAAATTGATGAAGCGGTTGTGTTTTGTTGTAAAGTGTTTTTAAGGCGTTTGCTGAACCAACGCCCGCAAAAACGGGTTCTGGTTCTAGAAAAATTCCTGAACCAACGCCCGCACGACCTGCGGACACGAATGCAGCTCCATAAATCCGAGTCCATGGAGATCAAGAGTTCTTTGTGTAATCAAGCGGAGCAGCCTAGTTTCGATTTGTGCATATACCTGTCTGACTGTTTCACACAGCTTAATTAACACTTCTGGAGTAAAGAAGTCCTCTGGCTCATCATTTATGCAAAATTTGGAGTTGTATTTCGTTTGTAGTGGTATATCTTTCTACTAGGTTAACTACCTGTATGATATAATATAAGGGTCGGACAATTTAAATTGTATAAGAAAAAATATAATTTCATATAGTTCTAAAAACTATTTTGTTAAAAGCATATCTGATTTCTTTCAAATGTTGGGCTTTGGAGATCTAAAGCAATGGAAAACATTCAAGTTGTCTCATTCTTATCTAAGTTCATTTATTTTACCCGAACTTTCAACCCATTTAACCCATACTACTTGAGATAGTAACCCAAACTGATCCACTTTTAACATATGGTACTTAATGGTAGCAGAACCAAATTGTAAAAGGACACATTAAAGAACCAAATTGTAAAAGGATACATTCAAGAACAAAAAGGATTTATGTCAATAGGAACACCATACAAATAAAACCATCATAAGTAACGCTAGTAGCAAAACTGTTGTAACATATCACATATCGCGCTAGGTTAATACATAACTAACTGCTTAAATTGCACAAAGCTCATCGGTTACGGGTGAAAACTGAGTATATAACCAATGTTTTAGTATATGGATTTTCATAACCGATTGGTTTTGGTTACAAATGGTTCAACTTATTCGGTGATTAAAAAAAGATGGTTAAGTTTAACAAAACTAAATATCATTTAATAAATCTATTTGTAGGCTAATGATAGGAACATGGTTGAGTTATGGGTGGTGGAAAATGTTCAAAAGTCATGTAATTCTTATAACATTTACACCCAACCCGAAAAACTCAAAACTCTAAGACTTATGGGTGTGGTGGACGTCCCCGGCCCGTGGCTCGTCTGGAACGTCTCACACCACCCCCGACGAGGAGGTTTGTCCAAATCATCCAAAAGCGGAGGTTTGAGACGGGACAAAGGAGGACAATAAAAAGGAGGAAAAGCTAGTCAAAGAGGATCATCCCCCCACCCGTGGCTAGTCCACTTGTTAAGGACTGCCAAGGAGGATCATCCCCACACCCGTGGCTAGTCCACTTGTTAAGGACTACCCTCTTAAATAACGTAACAGCTGAAGTGAAGACTAGTGCTAAGAAGACCCCCAAATTTGCACTAATAATTTTCAAAATAATTCAAAACTTTTAATATATAGTTTATGACATGAGCATGAGTCATGAGTATGCTAATTCCAGAAGCAATTAGACCACAAATCACAATCCCATAAACCACCAACACCACATCGCTTCAAACCCTAAAACAAACAATGCAGAACCCAATCAGTCGAAGTATCAAAAACCTTTATAAACTTGCATCATCATCAACAACAAGAAGACAGCCCACTATAACCAACCAATGCCGTCCGTACAGTCTAATCCCAATGGTAATCGAGCACTCATCACGTGGTGAACGAGCCTACGACATCTTCTCTCGTCTTCTCAAAGAACGGATTGTTGTTATTAACGGTCCCATTTCCGATGACACGTCACACGTTGTGGTTGCTCAGCTTCTGTTCCTTGAATCGGAGAACCCTTCCAAACCTATTAACATGTATCTTAATTCCCCTGGTGGTGCTGTCACTGCAGGTTTGTTGATTCTGATAGTTCTGTATATATTTTATCATTAATTTATTATTTTTATCATTTTTATTATTTATTATTATTATGCAAATTGGGGTTATTGGCAGTTTCTGTGTGTTAGGGTCTAACGAGTAGCACACGAACACAGACGGAATCGAAAACAGTAAAAGAACACTAGAGATTATACATGGTTCCGTCACGGTGTGCACCGTGGAAATTTAGGTTTTCGTATTATTGAGTGATAATAAATTACTAGTACATAGGTCATAGGATATATTTATAGGCTATATAATTAGGGCTAATTCCTTTGCTTGCTTGCTAAACAAGACAATTAACAAACTAGGCTCATTATCGCCCACCACGCCATTCGGCTGAAGGCTACACCAGCCCAACAAAATTGATGTTTGTAGGCATGTGGTTGTTTGAAGATTTTTGTTGCTCCACAAGCAGGTTTTTAAGTTTTTTTTGTTGTTGACGGCATTACAGTTTACACATGCTATCGGACCGGTTTAGTAGTTTGGTGTTAAATGTGCATGAAGTTTATCTTGATTTTGGGTTTTGGAAAGTACTAGACTACTAGGTATGACGCTCGTGAAGGTAGTGTATGAATGAGTAATCTTTTTTGGGGAGTACAAGGTTTGATTTTAGTTATTCACTTTAAAATCCTTTTAAGACTATCAAGGCATCAATGTGTAATCATTTGAAGGACGAATCTGCTTAAAACACAAAAGTTAGGAATTCCTCAGTTGTATTTCAATTGATTTTACAAAGTAGTTGACATATTCACTTAATCTTAGTATAAAAAATGTTGTGAGACTCCTTTCGATAATGTATTCAAAATGCATTATAGAATTGTAGCCGAGCTTATAATGGAAGCATAGAGAGGAAAAACTTCAAAACCAGACTATATTGTGGGTGTACATCAGGAAAATTTCATATTTATTATGTAGAAGAACAAACAAAAGTTCATTTCTTGTAATTTTGGTATATTATAATAATAAAGTTATAAGTTTTTCTATATATTATCCTTGGATTTGTTGTATCTCAGACCTGTTTCTAGCTTTGAGTTTGATGATATCTAGATTATGCATTATGGTTTCCAGAAAAAGTTTCAACACGCGTACTAGATTTAGCAGATTGTCCCTTTTCATTGGGTTTTAAAGAATTAAATACTTTTCTGGATGTAATATCATGTTATAGACTTATAGTGTAGTGTTTGGAGAGGCATATAGGTTTACAAGATTGGTAGTTGTACAGTTTTTGAATAATAGATATCCATGTGAAACGTGTTAGCTGAAGTTGGTTTTAGCATGGTTTCAAAAAAAATTCTTTTGCTGTACAGTCTTGGTATATAGCATTTTTACCTTTAACATGCAATACTGGTTAAAAAAATGAACCGTTTTGAACTACAGCTACTCTTCTTCCCAAGATATTGAGTTTGGACATGATCACATGATTTCATATCAGAATTTGCAGATTCTGAAGTTTGATGTCCCTTGATGTTTTTCACTGAGTCTAGTAAGACACAAATTTGATATAACACAGCTAAAAGTCTGCAACTGTTGAAGCTTATTATTATTAAACCTTCTTATTATTTTACTGTGCTGACACTTGAAGCTTATTAACATTAAAGCAGGCACAGAAGCACAGTATACTTTAGTGTAATGCTCTTCTTTCCAAAAAACTAACAGCTAACTTACTCTTCTCAAAATTTGTATCCCAGAAAATCTTGTATGACCACAAATCTGAAATCTATCTTCAATCTTTGTAGCATGTATTTTTTCATCAAACTACTAATTACAGAAAGTTCAACCACAAAACTGTTGGGAAGACAAATGAGTTCATGGCACTATAGCAGTTGAATATGTTTATTCATGAGGAATTTTAGTAGATTTAGGATTTTAGTATCCCAATTTATTACATCTTGAAAAGGATTAGGATTGTAAGAACTATCAGTATGGTTGTACATGTACCCATTTCAAAAGAAGAACTAGCTGATGAAGTTTGTGATTGTGTGCTGCTATGGACATAATTCTTTTTTTCTGGACCTAATGGCATATAAACCTTATATGCCGTTATATAACAATTTATATAGCAAATTATATACCAATTGACCATACAGAAGCTGTTCGTTATTTATATGTGATACAATTACAGCTCATAATGTGGTTGATTCTTCTTTTTGCAGGTCTTGCAATATATGATACAATGCAGTACATTCGTTCACCAATCAATACAATATGTTTAGGTCAAGCTGCGTCAATGGCTTCTCTGCTATTGGCGGCTGGTGCCAAGGGTGAAAGGCGGTCTCTTCCGAATGCCACCATCATGATCCACCAACCATCAGGCGGATATAGCGGGCAGGCTAAAGACATGACTATTCATACAAAGCAGATTATTCGGATATGGGATTCATTGAATGCATTGTATGCAAAGCATACAGGACAGCCTATTGATGTAATTCAGAAGAATATGGATAGAGACTATTTTATGACCCCACAAGAGGCTAAAGAGTTTGGTATCATAGATGAAGTCATAGATGAGAGACCGATGACTTTGGTCACTGATGCTGTTGGGAAGGGTCCTGAGTAAAACCCGAGTGAATTTAAGGGGTAAAAAGCAGGTTTCATGTCGTTTTATTTATAATAATTACTGGTAGAATAAGTGAGGAACTATGCTGTTTTGCTCCCCTTACATCTCTATAGTTGGGCTCGTAATCTGGCTCCTTTATTGGTAATTTGGTATTGTGAACTTCTAGCATGAATTTTGACGGTATGTGTTTGATTGGGTCGTTTTCAAGCTGAACCTGCAACTATATTAAGTTAAATGGGCTGGGTTTGGGTTGCATGCTGACTCGTTTAACACTTTAACCGGTTTATAACTTAAAAAAATGTCACACCTTAAACTGATTTATTATTTTATGTCGAGATGAAAAAGGTAAAGAAACTAGAATCATGTTTTTTAGTTTATACTCTAGATTGTTTTATCTACACTTGTTTTTCTTGTTTATATTTGTGATGCGATCCCGGACCCAACTAAACCAACCCACGACCCATTGCAGACCCATGTGCAAGTGGAGAACTCATGAACTCAGTCAAGAAGATTTAGTGGAAGTCATAGGGTTGTTGAACAACTCTAGCGTTATTATTTTAATATTATTTTATCATACATGCATGTATAGTGTAGGCCATGTTTCCCTTAAATGTTGCATAATAAAGTGCACTAGGCTACTGTTAGTTGTTTCTTTCCTATTTAAATAGTTGTAACTTTGCATTGAAAAAAATAGAGAAGAAAATTGTCCCAACTAGTCTGTACTTTCCCATCTTTATCTTTGGAGTTTTGCCTACTCTGCAGGCTACTAACAATTTGTACCTTCATAGTGTTCGTATGTATCAAGTATAATAGAAAATTGAGTGGTTTATAGCCTTTTGTGATTATATCATACAAAAATACCGTCAATTTGTTTATAAACCGGTACATGTTCGCGTCAAGACAGGGTTTTCAGATTCATGCCGCATATAGATCTGCTATTTACGCGGCTAGCAAAATCATTCAAAGCCAATGTAGTGTGATGTATAGACCCATTGTAACAAGATCAATTTCAACATCTTCATTCAATACAAACTTTTCAAAAGTTTAAACCTTTGAACAGGAAACTAAAACTGCACTCCAAAACTTATTCATTCTGCTAAACAAGTTACAAGCCAAAACATAAATTAGACACACACACACACCAATTCAGAAGCAGAAAATTTTCCGAATCAATAATTTGTTTATACAACAAACCTTTACACGAAGACTAACTTTTATTCACGATTTAATCATCCGCAAATAAAGATCAAAACACACGGTGCATCACGTGAAAACTAAGAAACACCTGGAAACGAGAGTCGGTCCCTCAGAGTGTCAAAAATTGATGAAGCGGTTGTGTTTTGTTGTAAGGTGTTTTTAAGGCGCTCCAACAACTCTCCGTCTTTGCTCTGTGATGCAGCTTCTGCAGCTTCTTTTGCCATGCCTATTCGGGCAAACGCCTGTTTCACATGAATTTTTTATGCTTACTGTTCTAGTAATGGTGTCAATCGGTTAACGGGTTAAACAAGAAAGTCAAATGGGTTGAAGTCACCGAAATGCATAAACCTTTTAAACTGCTTGATTAAAACAAAATGACAACGATGTTCTACAAAATGGTGTAAAATTCAAAACAAATAGTATATCAAGCTATTTGTTGTTTGCCCCAACCCAATCAGACATGCCTCTGGCTAAAAATACCCATTTTGACCCGATTTTGCTACACATATGTTCTAGCATCAAGTCTCACGACATGCATGTATTCCAAATATAAAAATACCTCTGCTTTTTCACGAGGATCTGCAAGCTTTGAAATATACTTCACGGCTTCACTTTTTTCATCAGCATCAATGCATGCCTCCACAAATGGCTTAAAACCTATACATTGCAGGCCAGAAATAAATACGCATTTACTTTACTTTTAATTATTATTCTTTCTTTATTTAAATGAAGTAAAAACCATACCAGTAGGAGGCCTTTTCTCCTTTGAAAACTTCTCCAAGGCATCCCAGTCCCTAATTGTTACCAAGGCAAAAACTTTGAGCCAGTACCATCGCTTCTCGGAAACCTGATTCAAGTATTGAAAAATACCATCAAAAGTATGTTACAACATCAAGAGATAGGGAACTTAAATAAAAAGCCGTCTAAAATAATATAATTTGAATGTATGAGCCTCAAAGAGATTTGTACAACCCTGAATTGATTCAAACAGTCCTACAATTCAGATGACGATCTCTTACCTTGAATTCTGTTTTAACTTTTAGAGCAGCCCGATGATTGCCCAATACTATGCATGTCCGAATTGTATCACTGATACTTGAATCAACAAATATAGGCTGCTTTGTACCTACCTCCAACTCATGCTGCATCCTGCATTAAATATAAAAAATAATGACCCAATATGTATGAATATATAACTCACAAACATAATCTTGTCTTTCATATAAAGTAAAGAGTTACATGTTTCTTAATCTTTTAAAAACAATCCGTACTTTAATAATTTTGCATGTTCTTCGGCGGCCTTTGACTCGAAAACATGTTCCTTGGTTTCAGCAAAAAGATTTTGGGCTTTCTCAATAAGTTTTACACGTGGGCCAAGAAGTGGAGATCCTCTACTTGCCATTGGATTCTTGGCTACTTCCCATGATTCTTTCCACAATAAGAAAGCAACCTCCTATAAGATTAAACATAAAACCATTATGATACAGTAGATAGTGGTACAACGTGTTATATGTTTGCAGAAGATACGGAAAAAATGAGAGAGGAATCAAGTTTATATATAAATGCAGGCTTACATGAAGCTGACCAGTAGAAAGAAAGAAATCCTTCAAAAACTCATGCTTATAGCATCTGCGCTAAATAAAGATATGTTCACATTTTCATCTAATAAAATGTTGGAATAAAGTGAAATAAGAAAATCGTAAGGTATCCAGACTCACCGTGCATAACATATAAATAAGTCACGTGGAAGAGGTCTAGCTTGTATCATTCCAAATAACTCCAATGCTGGCCTCTGTATATGACAAAAATAATATTAATCAGTGACAAAGCGACATTATGTGAACTTATAGTATTTTAACTTTATTAATTCAAACTAAAGAATTAAGCCAACAGAATTGTGTAAGAAGTAATACCTTCTGCCATATGTGAAACAGAACAAGATAAACAAGATCAGTATCACCACTTTCAGTTGCCTTTGTTAAGGCTGTATCTTCTTCCCCTATACCGAGTAGCAGAGGGACCTGCAAAGTCGACCACATTATCTTGTGTAACATACGTGTCTATACTGTAAACACTATTTTAAATAAAAACAAACATCAGTAGATTACCTGCTTTGAGGAAAGAGGCTCATGTTCAACAAGCATAGCAGCTAATTTCCGGCGACCAATCTGATCTGCATGAGCAGCAACTGAGGCATACGAAATGCTTCTAGACAATTTTAACTGAAATTCCCAAACGGTTAGATATTACATTTAAATCAACGTAATTAAGACTGTGTTTAGCTGTTTAAAACTTTGCAGTTTGCACACCTTATCAAGTAAAATTTCAAGGAGGGTGGCATCAGGAATTGCTGATGATAATGATAGCTTTGAACAAGCCCAGTGCATGATAACCACTTCCTGCATAAAACTCGAAAGAAATTAATTTAATTGGTAGAGTAAATAACATTTTCTATTTGTCATCATATCATAGTGAAACTTGAAAAAAACTTACTTGATTCAATCCAAGGTAATCTGATATCCTGAGTGCCAGTAGATGTTGGTGCGCATTAACCAATCGACCAATCAAAACTGATGGTGTAAGCATCTATATGAATAAAATGTATTAATTTCGTTAAAGACATTCGAGATCAATCATGTAGTTGAATCATGTTAAGATAGTTAAAAACCTTGTATTGATGTATGCTGAGTGGAATGCCAATCTCTGGGCTGCGTACAGCATTTAAAACCCGCAACGTTTTACTCATTTCCTGAATACTTTCACGCTGAAATTGGCTGCCAAAGCCAACTGGATATCACTACCGTAAACAAAAATCAGAAAAAAAGAAACTAAAAAATCTATTACAGGAGCCGGTTAGTTAATAGGTGACCCTGTTTATGTAAGGTTTTTTAGTTCAAAAATAAGTTAACACTGGAAATTGGATCGGGAGCATGTAACATATAACATATGTTGGCAACATTCCTATTATTGCAGATTTGCAGTAGTAGCTGCAGATTGTATACAGCAATATTAAAGGCTTAATCATAGGTAAATACTTAATTACTCCTCCGCTTAACTATCAACTCTGGTTAATATCACTGGTTCAGTGGGAATGTTGCTGCTTATTTTGTTCGGTAGATACTAAAACTTATTCAAATTCTACAGCAAACAACATTCTTCAGTTAGGTTCTCTACAGTAATCATTGATTGCTTTCTATATCTCATTGCTTTGAGATCCATATCATGCTATGTATATAATGCCAATACATTACCATCAAAACTAACCTACAAAAAGCTTGCCCATAGCTCGCAGCTCTAAGTAGCGTCTGTTGTAGCAAAGGATCAAACTCATGACCTGCAGCATCAACACAGGCTTCAACAGCTTCAGGCAATGATGAACGGATCAATCTCAAATTTTCATCAGCCTGCAATAAATTAACATCAGATTTTCTACCAAAAACCTAATTACAATCATAATTAGAGGTAACGTATATTATTAAGGAAAAATGGAAATAAATAATCCCAACTATTAATTATTGGCCAATAATAGTCCCAACTACGAAAATCACCAATATTGGTCCCAACTTTCGACATATTGGAAACCAACGGACCCAAACTAACGGAGTTAGCCTCCGTTAGTGTGATGCTGACGTGGTATGCCACGTAGGATGCCACGTTGGATGCCACGTTGGATGCCACGTATGATCATTTTGCCACGTGGCATGCCACGTAGGATCATTTTGCCATGTGGCATGCCACGTAGGATCATCTTGCCACCTAAGCATGCCACGTCAGCATCACACTAACGGAGTTAGCCTCCGTTAGTTTAGGTCCATTGGTTTCCAATATGTCGAAAGTTGGGACCAATATTGATGATTTTCGTAGTTGGGACTGTTATTGGCCAATAGTCAATAGTTGAGATTATTTATTTCCATTTTTCCTATTATTAATTCACAAAATTCCTACCTTTGCACTACGTCGGTCAAAGTGATCCAAAGCATCATACAACAAAGCTGCCGGTTCTGTGCTCCCAATCTTAAATATCGATTCAGTTGAAGCCGGCACCCGTTGCAGAAACTCCATGTTCGAGTTGGATAATATCCTCGCTCCATCACACTCCGGAATAAGAATAAGCGGGTCATCATAAAGATAACGAACCGGATCTCCATACGGGCCCACCATCAAAAGCATATCATCCCAATACAACAACACACTGTCCATCCCACACCAAACAAGTTGCTCCGGAGCAAGCGCAGACTATACAATACACACACATTATTCACCGCATTCTATGTTATCCTCATTAAACAAATAGGAGCTTTAAACTTTTAATAACTAATAAGTGAATAACAAACCTCACAAGCATACTCGAAAATAATGCTCGAAAAATCCGTCGGCATAACAAGAAGCTGCCCATCATGCGTAAACGCCGCCAACAACTTCCCATTACTCGAAACAACCATCTTCTGCAACGGACCCAACCCATCCCCAACCGTCTGAACCCCATCCTCCTCAACAACCAACACATGATCCCCAACCGCAACCAACACCTCCACATTGCCCGACATCGTATACTCCGGTTCAATAACCGCCATACAAAGCGGAAACTCCTCCAAACCGGTTTCCGCCAACTTACTAACCTTAGGGTTTCCAATTCCCATACCCAAATCAGGTATACAAAACAACTGAAAAGCCTCATTAATACACACAACACCATTCCCCCAAAACACACAGTCAACAACACTATGTTCAAAACATTCAACACCTAAACTAATATTAGGTTCAATTAACTTGGAATGAATATTATACCTATAAACAGTTCCGTCTTGTGTGACACATATTAATATTTGATCAACGGTCCATGATAATCCGATTAATCGGCCACCTGGATTCCTCCAAACGGTTTCGGAGATGACGTGGCCAGAGGAGGAGAAGATACGGAGTTTACGGAGGGCAGATTCGGAATAAAGTTGGACAATTTTGGAATCGTCACGGATTATTGCGATTGGACCACCGAATGGGGCACAGGCGACTTTGTTTCGAGAAAGATCGATGTTTTTCCAATGAAGGGTGTAGATTTCTGGTTTGCGGTAGTATTTGTCGCCGAGGAGTTGCCACTCGGCGGCGATTGATACGCCGGCCATGGTGGTTATCGGTGGTGATCGGTTTGGTGATCAAGTGTTTGTATATTTTTATGTGAAATTATTATTATTTTACGAGAAAATTGCTCGAATAGTCCCTGTGGTTTGCTCATATTTCACCTATAGTCCCAAACTTTTAAAAATTACAGGTATAGTCTCAAACTTTTGGTGTTTCTTAACTCGGATAGTCCCTGGAGTGGGTGTGAAATTACTAAATTACCCTTTTGGTGGATGGAGGTTAAATAATCCAGTTAAGTGGGTGTGAAATGACCAAGATGCCCTTTTATATTAAAAGAAACATATAAAATAATTAAAACAAATATAGATGGGACCCTCACCTCCACCTCTTCTTCAACCTGTCATCCCCACACCATTTCCCCAAACCTATAAGCATGACAAGCAACCACCTTCATTCCATGGAATCAGCCCCTCCACCGTAACCAATAACGGAAACCATCTTCAATGATCAGCCCTCATCCCTTACCATTCTTCACCGGCGAGGAGGCGACCAAAACTCGTTTTCCGGCCTCATCAACCTCTCTCTACGAAGACCTGCAACTCTTGTAAGCTAGACAACGACGACAGTGCTTTTCAGGGGCTGTGTATGGTCGGGTTGGTGCGATTAGAACGGTTTGCCTTGGATCTAGTTGTAGGTTAGATTGATTTACAGGTGGATTAGTTATGTTTCTTGCTTAATTGTTCTGCTTCTTGCTTAATTTGTTGATTATTAGCCATATTTGCAAACTTATGTTCTAGGTTTGGTGAATTAGTTCCGTTTCTTGCTTAATTTGTTGATTATTATTTTTGATTTCCAGTTTTGACTTGATTTGGAACTGTACTCTGTTGTACTGTTATATGACTTTGATTAGATTCTTTCTTTGAATTGTTATAAAATGGACTTCAGTTGGGAGTGTTCGAACTGGTATATGTATACTTGATACCATGATTTTTTGGAGCAAATGATTAGGATATGTAGGAAAGTTAATGTTAAATTTGTTGCAGGTGTTGTTATTGAGTTCCATTGAGTAGGGATGTGGTGGTGGTAGTGGTAGTTTGGGCAGAAGTGTGGTGGTGAGGGAGGTGCTTGTGGTGGGGAGGTGTTGGTGGTGGTGGTTGGTGGTGGTGGTTGATGGTGGTGGTTGGTGGTGGTGGTTGGTGGTGGTGGTTGATGGTGGTGGTTGGTGGTGGTGGTGGTTGATGGTGGTGGTTGGTGGTGGTGGTGGTTGGTGGGGAAGATGAAGTGGGTGGGTCCCAATAAGAATGGGTGGAGAAACATAATTGGCTAAGGGGTTAAATGGGCCATCTTTGTATTTTATTAATTAATTGATTTTTTTATTTTTATTAAAGTAAGGGTAATCTAGTAATTTCACACCCACTTAACTGAATTATTTAACCTCCATCTACCAAAAGGGTAGTTTAGTAATTTCACACCCACTCTATGGACTATCCGAGTTAAGAAACACCAAAAGTTTGGGACTATACCTGTAATTTTTAAAAGTTAGGGACTATAGATGAAATATGAGCAAACCACAGGGACTATTCGAGCAATTTTCTCTTATTTTATTAATTATTTTAGGTTTTTAGTGAATTGTCGTGAGTGTTGATTTGGAAGATAATGTATAAAATTTAGTTTTTTTGTTAAGTTTTTTTAAATTAATCGATGTAGTAGGTTGGGTGTTTGTGGTCCAGTTTTCGCAGTTTTTAAGTCAAACTGTGAACTAAATCATTAGTAGTGGTTTTTTATTTTTGTAAACTGAACCAAACCAAACCGTTAGACGACTTGATTTCACAGTATGCGATTGTTAGGATTGAATGATTTGGAAGATAATGTATAAAATTTAGTTTTTTTTGTGAAGTTTTTTTAGTTTTGTTAAATTAATCGATGTAGTAGGTTGGGTGTTCGCGGTCCAGTTTTCGCGGTTTTTAAGTCAAACTATGAACCAAACCATTAGTAGCGGTTTTTTATTTTTGTAAACCGAACCAAACCAAATCGTTAGACGGCTTGGTTTCACAGTATGAGATTGTTAGGATTGAATGCTTGAATTTTTTATTTCTTACTGTGATAATGTGATGTTCAACTTGTGGGGAGAATGGGATTAGCAAGGTTTTTAAATGTTTTGATTTTATCAAGTCTATTTAGTTTTTTTAAGCACAGAACTTAAAATTTTGAAGCCACACTGAATTGAATGGGTCAATCTTATGTAAAATATAATTATGCCACTAAGATTGTCCAAGAATATATCATCAAAATTCAAATGGTCATTTTGAATATGATTTCAGGTACCAAAATTTTTTTAATCCTATAACTTAATGTTACAAATACCAAGTACTTCAAACCAAAAGGCCTCTCTATATATATAAAAATATTCGGAGTTTTTTTGTGTTTTGAGTTTCGAGTTTTTCAGATTTGGTTATTTGGGTTTTTTGGTGGGGAAATGTGACTCGATAACCGACCCCTTTAAGGTTTAGATTGGTTGGGTTAGGGTGGCTACAAATCCGGGTTGGGCTTTGAGTTTCAGATAAAAAGGACATCCATATTTGTACGTGACTTGTGACTACACCCTAACCATATAACCAGCAATTGGAACGTTGCAATGACTACATTGACGTGTCACATGAAAACCGTTTATCTTTGCAATCCATCATCTTATTGACTTATTGCTAACTTGTTCTTTGTTTGTTTTGATTATTTTTCTTTATTTCCTTGCTAAACCGTAGGTATCAAGTTGACAATCAGCTTGGTCATATGTTTGTTTATCAAAAGGTTTAATGGTCGGATTCTATAGGTTATACTTTTCTTTTCTTTTTTATGGGTAATGATATTTTTTTGGGTATAAATTACCCACTTTATGTCTTGAATTTCTCAACTTTCTTTTATTTTTATTTTTCAATGCTTAGTCTACAGATGTCAAAAGTTACATTCAAGAAATGAGACACTTCTTACCGACTAAAAACCTGTTACAATGTGTAATGATCATAAAGTTGTTTCTAACATCTATTTTTCACATGAGACCTGGAACTTCAATAATGACTATAGACTAAACTCATATGTGTATTCAGTAAATAATGAGTCGGTTCAAAGTGTATTTCTACTTTGAGGCTTGTATTTTTTTAGCTTGAGTTGAGCGTACATAGGTTGATATTGCTCTCTTAGTAAAGGTCTTTGCGTTTCTATTTAATACGTGTTGTATAATCAGAGATAATCAAACCAAAATCAGTGGATGTAGAATGTAACTCTATATTTACAATGTATACTTGGCTGGACAAAATGGTTCATTTAACATTTTGGCTACCCCACTAATTGCTTTATCAAAATGTATACACAACTCCGACTGAACTTGGAATTATATCCTAAATGTAAAGTTTATTTACAGGAGCATATACTAGAGACATTTTCTGATGTTGCGCTAATGCATCATTGATGAGACACAAAAACTGTTTATCTTAGCATGTACTTTCTATTGAAGTATTTGAAACTTCCCTATGGTGAATAAAAAGAAAATTGGTTATTAAAGTAGATGGTTGGCTGGAATACATAAATACAAAAACTATTAATAAAAAGATTCGTTGTAAATATTAAAAATAATATAATGATTTTGCTTAACCAACTAAGATTGAAGTGTGGGTCCATGATCATTTTCTATGCAAATCTTCATATCCAGTTGACTTCCATGATCATTTTCATTTGTTCTGGTAATCAAGATTTGTTCTAGCAATCAAGATTTGTTCTAGTAATCAAGAGTTCATTAAGATGAACAAGATTGAAGACACGTTTTACATATCTCATGGACCCCCTTCTTTATCCATAGACAAATTATGTATCTCCTTGAAGCATTTCCTCCAATCCTTTCAGCAAAATGTGTACCCTCATCGCCCTTCTTCCATCCTCCTTATCTCCAGCCACTGGGAAACTTTGTATCCGACGGTTAATGGTGTCTCCGACGGCCCTTCCGACACCATATACGATTTCGAAGGCTTCCCCGAAATCTTGTACCAGGTAACTAGTTAGTTAAACAGGTGTGCACCCACCCTTATGGGACGTGGTCACCCTACACCTATGAAAAAAAATATAATTATCTACAGTATATGGAAGCGAAAATCAAGTGAGAATATGTTGTGGTTAATGAATCTACCTTTCATTAGATTTTATGTATTGTTTTATAAACATGCGAAATTTCGAGTTCATGATTTCTTACGTGTGTAAATATTATTAATCTACCCTTTTACAAATTAATGCTAAAAAAGATCTTGTTTCATAGTTTTACTCTGACCCGGCCCAACTTGAACCGAAAATACATAATCAAGTTGATATAAATAGTGTGCATCAAAAATTTATGCCACCCATAAAAAAATTCTAGGGACTATCACTGTAGTAAACGAATGTAAGATCATAACCAATCCACTAATCATATCTTGAGTGTTAATTTGTGTAATCTAATAAAAATTATGTATTTCAAAATGTACCAGCTCAAGTATACACCACCAGGAGCTCCAAAATTGGCAAAGAGAGTCAAGGAATTGCTCATATCCTCTGGTTTTGAGAGGGTTGATGAGGAGAAGGATCGAGGGCTTGACCATGGTGCATGGGTCCCACTAAGGCTTATGTATCCAGAGGCTGATATTCCAGTTTGTCAGTTATCCATCCAGACAGATAAAGATGCCACTTACCATTACAACATTGGTAAGGCGTTGGCACCCCTTAAAGAAGAAGGGGTGCTTATTGTTGGTTCGGGTACGACTGTCCACAACCTGAAACTGATACGCAACACCACTTTGGTTGAACCTTGGGTGCAAGAGTTTGATACATGGCTCAAGGAGGCACTAATTGATGGAAGGTATGAAGATGTAAACGAGTACAAGGAGAAGGCTCCACATGCTGCCTTAGCACACCCAACGCCAGACCATTTCTACCCATTGCATGTTGCGATGGGCGCTGGGGGTGCGAATTCTAAAGCTCAACTTATCCACAATAGTTGTGCTTGGTTTTCTTTATCATATGCTTCGTATAAATTCACGGTCCCAACTTAATTGACGTCTTTTGTTGATTTGGCTTGTGAAATTTGTATTTGTTATTTGAAAATTGGTATAAGGCGTCACGAGTACTTTGGGTTGCTTATCACTTATCTCCTACTCGATCTCCTAGTCGTGTGACCATGGCACTAGGTGTCAATGTGTCATGGTCATATAAATAAAGATTATATAATCTCTACTTTCACATTTTATAATGTATTTTAACTTTATATGCTATTAATGAAACTTTATGCTGTGTGAATTTACTTTTGTATACACAACCGGCAAGTGTACCGGTCAGTGCAGTACAGCTAAAGTAAGTCCGAGTATCGAACCCACGAGACTCTACTGGAAAACGTAAACTAGACTCGATTACTTATCCTAAATACTGACTTAATAATGTTTTATTGCTTAAAGGGGGGTTTCTAACAAACTAATGCAAATAAATAAAATAAAACTAAAATAATTAAAGGCACAAACTGGAAACTGGAGTTCGGATCAAGTGAGGGGAAGGCACTACCTAGGCTAGAATCCTACACATGAATGATAATCTTCTAACGGCTATGGAACTGGTGTGGAACCGGGATCTTAAAATACTAAACATCAAGAATAAACTAGACACCCTCGACCCTTATCAAGGGGAAACCCTAGAATACTGTTGTGCTGTTAAACCACCGGTTGAGAGGTTACCCTCACAGGCTTACCTACTCGAATCTTAAAGTACCCGCTAGACAGTCTACCTCACAGCGCGAAAGTCACAATACACCTGAAAGTGCAAGGGGTAACTACAATATTTCTGATAAGACTTGGCCTACAAGGAATGCTAGGGAAACTAGGAAGATCTTCTCACAAAGCCTCTAGATCTAGCAATTTAACACCCTAGACAGACCAACAATCTCGCACCTTACAGCTATTGAGAATTGGTATCTAACCAACAATTACAACTCCTATGGATAACCTGCAGAAAGTAACCATAAACTAGCTGCTAACACACAGTCTGCAACCTAACCCGCATTCATACATGAAAGACATTCACAAAAACGCAAGTGGAGTTTATAAAAGTTATTTAAACAAAACTAAATACGCATACACATCAAACCAGAAAATAAAGAATTATTTACTTTAAAATTCACCCACAACCAAAAGTTCCAAAACCAAAAAGAAAAATAAATCAAACAAGTGTATTCATCATCACCTAGGTAGCAAAAAGGTCTAGCCTATAAAAATCATGCTAAAATCAAAACAATAAAAGCAAATAAAGTTTATGGTGTTCACAACGGGTTTGAATGGATTAATAGACTCGTGCTCGCACCAATGCTTCAACCCTTGACCTCCACTCCAATTGATCCACCTCCTTTGTCTTTTAGTCCGCTGCTGTTGACCCTCCTTCTTGTTGACGAGAGCTCCTACGAATAATATATCCTCTGCCGTCTGCTGCTTAATTCGATCTAATTATGTTCCTCCCGTCAAAAAAATAATCTCCCAAAGATAATATATGTGCTGCCCTCAAAATTTGATGGGCCATTGGGCCGACTAAAGTGATATCAAAGTCACGTTTTGACTTTATTCTTTTTATTATTATTATTATTATTATTATTATTATTATTATTATATAGTATACTATTGGAGTATTATTTATATATAGTATTATGACTCCGTGCTTTTGACTCGGGTGTTCTTGACTTGACCAAATTTGCTCGTTTACGCTCCAAGGTCCATAAACACCTACAAAATATAAAATAAATAAATAAATACTAAAACTGACTCAAAACTAATAAAAATCTATAAAAACCTATAATAAATAAAATAGACCAGTACAAGCCTAAAACTAATAAAAGTACTATCTTAACGACTCGAAAACTGTATAAACTTTACACTGGAAATAGATGTATTTTACAATACATCACATGTGTCATCTCATGTGGTATTGAGATATTTTAGGAAAAAAAATATTTAAAATAAAATTGGATTTTTCTCTCTTATGTTTCCTCCCATAACTTTTAAATGTTAATATCTTTTATATACGAGATTTTTTAAAGAAAAAAATTACACAAAATTAACGAGCGTTTTATTATCTTTCCAACGAGTACCATAGTGCTATATAGAAAAACGGAGAAAAAAACGACTATTTTTTGTGGGGTTTTATTCATACAGGAAAAAAAACACAAAGTGTTCAGGTAAACCATTAATCATGTATAGGCAAGTAACTAATTATGTTTAAATCAGTAAATATGAATTCTATTTTCAACATGCGTTAGCATTGAAGTTATACATTGTTTTAAGTTAGATATTAATATTAGAGTTATACATTGTTTAAGGTTTGGCGTTAACATTGGAGATACATTTTTAATTGTTTTAGGTTAGGTGCTACTCGAAACTTTCTTACATGTAACTGTAAAGCAAATCATTCTATTTCATATGTAAAATTAATATGTCATATTAGATTTCTCAACCCGGGACGTTCCGGGGGTATAATCTAGTTGGTTATTAAAGTAGATGGTTGGCTGGAATTAGGGGTGTTCAAAACCGGATATCCGAATTCGAAAATTCGGATATCCGAATTTCGGATATCCGAAATTTTCGGATAGCTGATTTTACTATCCGAATCCGTATCCGAAATTTCGGATATCCGAAATTCATATCCGATCGGATAGTGATTCGGATATCCGAATATCCGATTTTATTATAATATATTTTATTTTATATGTTTTATATATAAATTTTCGGATATTTCGGATATTTTCGGATATTTTCGGATATTTTTCGGATATTTTCGGATAATTTTCGGATATTTTCGGATATCTTCGGATATTTGGATATTTCGGATATCCGATAAAATTGTTTTATAAATTTTCGGATATTTTCGGATATCCGAAATATCCGAAAATTTTCAAAATCACTATCCGAATCCGAATCCGAAAATTCGGATATCCGAATTTCGGATATCCGAAATTTCGGATATCCGGTTTTTCGGGTAGTTTCGGATTCGGATATCGGATATTTCGGATCGGATTTTCGGATTCGGATATTTTTGAACACCCCTAGCTGGAATACATAAATACATAAACTATTAATAAAAAGATTTGCTGTAAATATTAAAAATAATAAAATGATTTTACCTAACCAACTAGTATGATTGAAGTGTGGGTCCTGGTGTTGGTTGGTGAAACAAACCAACATTTTCTATACAAATCTTCATATCCAGTTGACTTCCATGATCATTTTCATTTTCATTTGTTCTGGTAATCAAGATTTGTTCTAGTAATCAATAGTTCATTAAGATGAACAAGATTGAAGACACGTTTTTACATATCTCATGGACCTCCTTCTTTATCTATAGAAAAACTATGTATCTCCTTGAAGCATTTCCTCCAATCCTTTCAGGAAAATGTGTACCATCATCGCCCTTCTTCCATCCTTCTTATTTCCGGCCACTGGGAAACTTTGTATCCGACGGTTAATGGTGTCTCTGACGGCCCTTTAGACACCATATACGATTTCAAAGGTTTCCCCGAAATCTTGTACCAGGTAATTAGTTAGTTAAACAGGTGTGCACCCACCCTTATGGGATGTGGATCGCCCTACACCTATGAAAAAATATTTATCTACAGTATATGGAAGCGAAACCTAAGTTAAAATATGTTGTGGTTAATGAATCTACCTTTCATTAGATTTTATGTATTATTTTATAAACATGTGAAATTTTGAAAAATTAGATCATGATTTCTTATGTGTGTAAATATTATTAATCTTCCCTTGTACAAATTAATGCTAAAAAAGATCTTGTTTCATAGTTTTACTCTGACCCGGCCCAACATGAACCGAAAATACGTAATCAAGTTGATAGAAATAGTGCGCATCGAAAAGTTATGACACCCGTGGAAAAAATTCTAGTGACTATCACTGTAGTAAACGAATGTAATGATCATAACCAATCCACTAATCATGTCTTGAGCGTTAATTTGTGTAATTTAATAAAAAGTATGTATTTCAAATTGTACCAGCTCAAGTATCCAGCACCAGGAGCTCCAAAATTGGCAAAGAGAGTCAAGGAATTGCTCATATCCTCCGGTTTTGAGAGGGTTGACGAGGAGAAGGATCGGGGCTTGACCATGGTGCATGGGTCCCACTAAGGCTTATGTATCCAGAGGCTGATATTCCAGTTTGTGAGTTGTCCATCCAGACAGACAGAGATGCCACTTACCATTACAACATTGGTAAGGCGTTGGCACCCCTTAAAGAAGAAGGGGTGCTTATTGTTGGTTCAGGTACGACTGTCCACAACCTGGAACAGATACGCTACACCAATTTGGTTCAACCTTGGGCGCAAGAATTTGATACATGGCTCAAGGAGGCACTAATTGATGGAAGGTATGAAGATGTAAACGAGTACAAGGAGAAGGCTCCACATGCTGCCTTAGCACACCCAACGCCAGACCATTTCTACCCATTGCATGTTGCGATGGGCGCTGGGGGTGCGAATTCTAAAGCTCAACTTATCCACCATAGTTGGGCTTGCTCTTCTTTATCATATGCTTCGTATAAATTCACCGTCCCTGCTTAATTGACGTCTTTTGTTGATTTGGCTTGTGAAATTTGTATTTATTAGTTGAAAGGTTGTATAAGGCGTCACCAGTTTGCGTTGCATATCACTTATCTCCTACTCTCCTAGTCGTGTGACCATGGCACTAGGTGTCAATGTGTCATGGTCATATAAATAAAGATTATATAGTCTCTATTTTCACATTTTATAATGTATTTTTACTTTATATGCTATTATTGAAACTTTATGCTATGTGAATTTACTTTTGTATAAAGGTAACCAACTCATTTATGCCTTGAAAACGGTTTTTTTGTGTCGTATATGTTTTGTCAAAAACCATCAAAGTTTTAAATTATTTGATTTTTTTTTGTGTTGTATATGTTTGGTTCTCACGATATGGATATGGCTTTTGCATTACCTTTAAGCCATTCTCTAGCTGCAAAGATGTATACTTTGACAGGTATTGGTATTCCATCATGTTTTTGTTTAGCTGCAGGTGCCATATTTGTGATCATTTTAGTTTTGAACTTCCTCCCCAATAGGTTTAAGGGTTCAACGACTGAGTTCAAGTTCAGCTCGTGAGTGATTTTTCAAACTTGAGTTAAGCTAGTATATTATTTTTGGGCTATTTAATTATTTTCTTTACATACATAGTTGAAATATATATAGATTCGTATACAAAGGTCATATTTTGTGACACGTGTGAGAATGATAAAGAATTGACATGCAGACATCATGTTTTGTATTTAGGAATGATGTTTTGGATTGTTTTGGCTAGAATAAAAATACTATATTTATATAAACGATCGGTTTGTTTAGGCTCTTGAGCCTAGCCAAGCTTTGGGTCAAGCTCATTTATTCAGTTGGGCTTCAATTTATACTCGAGCTCAGGCCCGCTCAAGCTTGTTTGTTCATTGGGCTTCAATTTACACAGTTCAAGCGTTCAACAGGTTGATCTCGAGTAACTTACGACCAATGATAGAACTAGGTCTCCAAGACACGTTATCTGTTTTTTTGGTGTGGAGGATATTATTTTAATTTTTTTGTGGGTAATAACGTCTTAATCCAAATGAATTTCGTGCAATCATTGAACTTCTACATGTATTCCAATTGGGAACAAGAGTTGCTAGTAGACTTGTTCATGCAAATTCACGTGTATACTCAATATTGATTCTTTATATTGAGATTTGTTCACCAACATTGTGTATGCAAATTCATGTTTATTTTATTATGTACTAGACCCTACATCTTCTTACTCTATTACATTTACTAAATATTATACTTACTGGGGTGTTATGGTGTTAATGCCCTTCATAATCAGTTTTTTTAGCAAGTAGTACATGTGCACATCCAATCTAGATTGAACCAATAGAAATCGTAGCTTTGGAACTGGTTTGTAATTCTCTTTATTTATTAAACAATTTAAACCAAGCCGGTAAAAACCAATAAAATAATTGATCAAATCTGGTAAAAAACGGTCAACAAACAGACAAAACCTGAAACCTGTTTTCACGAGTTTAGGGTTTGAACCCCGATTTGTGCACCTATAACAAGTAGTGTGACAAGTTTAATGACTATCCTATTTTTAAAACATTGTTATCAAGGGTTACAACCTAGATTTTTAGCAACGACTAATTGCTAATAGCTATTGAATTAGTCAAATTCATTAACATTTACAATTTATATGTAGTTTTTTTTTTAAGTAAACATGTTTTAACCCCTTATTCTACTCATTTATTTAAGCATATAGGATTAATCACCCTTCCCTCTTCAACCCCTTTGTTAGATTTCCCGCCATAATAACATCCCATCAATACCAACACCAACAACATTCTTGTGTGTTATTATTAGCAACTTCAAGCCTAAACTCTACCCACAAACAAATGGGTTCCTCTAAACCCATCACTGATTTCTTCTCACCATCTAAACGCTCTAGACCACTACCAGCAGCACCGTCTTCCTTCGAACCTTCTCTCAAAAGAAGCTCCGTTTCTATTCCCAATAAACCCACCACCACTCCACCGGAATCGATTGACGGTGATGGGTCTCCGTCGAATCTTACTTCCGAACAGAAACTTAGGGTTCAGCTTAATCAGTCTTTAGCTAAGGCTAAACGGAATCTCAGAGTTTGTGCTGAAAGAGTCCAGAGTTCCACTTCAGGTTACCTTTTATTATTATTATTATTATTATTATTATTATTATTATTATTATTATTATTATTCGTTTTTTATAATTTTTTTTAGTTAATTAAAGAGGGGTTTTTGTAATTTGGGCGGTTTTTGCATTGAGTGATATATATATATATAGCATGGAAGTGTGTGATTTTATTGGTTTGCTGTTACTGATTATGTGATTTCTAAATAAGGTGGAAGCTAAACAATTGCAGTGTTTAAAAAAAACGGTTCAAAGCGGCCGCCACAACCGGTTGAACCGCCTTGTAAGGCCATTTGAACCGTCTGGTACACCCGGTTGAACCGCCTGATACTAATGGTTGAACCGTTTCTGACACCAACCCAGTACGGTATGAAAACTGGTTTTTATGAATCATATGGATTTATGGGCAAAAATGACAGGGCGATAATGGTCATACGGGGGTACAGGCCATAATGTTTCAATGCGGGTCTTGTGACTTGGTTTCACCAAATCGCATATGGCCCGTATGATGTGTCCAATGACAAAGAAATGATTGATGTAACCACTGATAGTCATAATGCCTGTATGGCCGTATGACTCTTTTTGCTCTGTCATACGGCCAATATGATGACGTCAATTGTGTCTGTGTAGCATCACAAGTGTATCTATAGTAACATCCCTAAATAATCAGAACTGATTACATTATACCCAAAGTCCAAACCTTAGAAACACATATCTCTTTAGTATAAAAGACAATACGAAGAACAGTGGAACAACCTCTGTGACTGTGTTGCTGATATGATTACTTTGTTTAACACAAATTTGATGATTTATAAAAAAAATTATCTGTTTAGGTAAGGGGTTAGGGAATTTGAAACTGGGAGAGCTGTTGGTGGAAGAAACGTGGTTGGAAGCCGTTCCTGGTGAATTTCAGAAGCCCTATGCCAAGAAATTGAGTGAATTTGTTGAGACTGAAATACGAAGTTCCGTACCAATTTACCCTCCACAGCATTTGATCTTTAACGCTTTGAATTCGACCCATTTGACCAGGTCAAAGCTGTCATCATCGGTCAGGTGTTTGCTTCAATCTTGAATGATTTTTTTGATAATATGTCTGAACATAGATTATCATTGCGTATAAATACTGACCAATTGGAGAACTAAACTACAATTGAGTATGAATACTAACATTGTTGTATTAGGATCCATATCATGGACCGGGTCAAGCTATGGGCCTTTCTTTCTCTGTTCCACAAGGAATAAAAATACCTTCAAGTTTGCTAAACATATATAAAGAACTTCAACAAGATTTGGGGTGTTCAATTCCGTCTCATGGGAATTTAGAACGATGGGCCGTACAGGTGAAATTTGCATATCTTTTTGTTCGTTTACGTGTTAGAAGTTTGAAATCTGAAAGCCATGTATTATCTGACAATGCTGCTATTATATGCAGGGAGTTTTGTTGCTTAATGCTGTTCTTACCGGTAAGATACTATAATTACGAAATCAATTGAACATAACCTAATATGTGTTACGTGTCCACAACCAAACCCACGTAGCCCATGCACAGGATGGTTATCATGGGAGGCATAACATGCATCAGTACTTGTTTTGTTAGTTTTCATTTAGGAGTAGTTTATTAGTGGGTAGTTTTTAGGATTAGTGGGTCTAGTTTTACAATTTACATGTAACTCTATATATAGGTTGTAATTGTTTTAATTTATTAGGAATGAAAATGTTGAGTCAAGTCTAAATATTCTCTCTATGTTTCTTTGAGTTTTACCCACTCAACGGGTTATTTATCCTCTTGTTTCTATCTATTTTCTTGGATCAATTGGTTAACGATTAGGTTCGTAACAATATGATCTGGTTTTTATATAAATGGGCGATGTGCAGATAAAATTGCTGTATTTTTTTTTTATATTTATTTCAGTTCGGCAGCATCAGGCAAATTCTCATGCAAAGAAAGGGTGGGAACAGTTCACTGATTCTGTAATAGAGACGATTTCTACGAAGAAAAAGGGGATTGTTTTTCTTCTTTGGGGAAACTATGCGCAAGCAAAATCTAGGTACTTACGGTATTTGTTATTTTAGAGTTTGACGCATAAGGAGGAGAAGCGCATAATGATTATATTATTATTATTTGACCTTTTTATTATGAAAATAATATTGATTAATGTTGTGAATGTAATTGTGTAAACATTTTACAGGTTAATTGATGAAAACAAGCACCATATTCTTAAGGCTGCACATCCTTCTGGTTTATCTGCTCACAGGGGATTCTTCGGCTGCAGGTTTTGTTTTCTGAAGTCAATTTTTAGAAAACCATTTACTGCAATGCAATAACTTGTTTACTTTGGTGAAGTACAATAAAAATGTTACGTTAACATCTAAAAGAGGGTGATTGCATATAATGATAACTGTGGAATGGTTATAAACAGAAGGCGTAATTTCACATATACCCCTGAAAACTTGCATACTATCATACTTACCTAGCTAAAAGGTTATTATCAAATATATATACACGTTCAAAACGCTTAAAAATACCGTATTTACCTATCTCATTAAATACAGTTCGTAATATGACCGTTGTACCCTTCTCTTTCTCCTTACAACTTTCATATCATGATGCAAGTTTATAAAGAATGGTATAAATGTCATAAGTTTGAAAATGAGTGTGTATATGATAGTAGGTTTGTCTGTTAGCCGTGTCAATTTTTATTATTATTTGAACTATAAATGGAAGTATGGCTATTGGTCTCAGTTTGATGATGCATGTAATGGTACTTGTATAATGTTACTGCTAAGTAAAAATGCCAGTAAGCGGTTGAAATATTGAATTGCAGGCATTTTTCTCAAACCAACCGGATCTTGGAGGAAGCAAAGATGACTCCTATTGACTGGCAACTCTAATTCGAACCTAATTATTGTAACAAGGTAGGTTTAACGTGACTAAGTTCATGGGTTCGACTCGTGTTTTAGCACACGATAGCAATCTTTAAGAAAACAATTATGTGATTTTGGTCTCATTAATCAAAATTTTCTTAAATTTAAATCTTTTTCTCTACTTATTTTTTCACATGTTTTTATAAGTATTTCTAGTTTTCTCATTAACAGTCACATATAGGTACAACTAACTTTATACAACTGTTGTATAAATGCTTTAACATTGAAAATTATTTCGCTAAAAACCCTACTTTAGATTAATATATCTTACCCATTGAACTATTTTATAGTTGGTTCAATTCGAGTCGCAAGCCCATTCAACCTCAATATATGCCATTCGGAATCGAGATCGTCTATTAAATGAGCCTCGTTATAAGCTTGAACTCTTTTATAGTTGGTTCAATTCGAGTTTTTAGCGAACCAAATTATAATATCTGACTAGCGGTTTGGCTTATTTAAACTCTATTCTTAATAACTCAATAAGTTTTAAAAATATAAAGTAATAATAGTTTAATATTTTTTTAATATATAATATGTTTAAAAATAATCCGATCTTCCCACTTATGCCCATACATTACACTCGTGGGTTGTCTAGTAGTAGGAATGCCAGAGGGTGCACCTATTCCATGATTGATTTTGAACAATACATATAGATCTGGAATTATATTTTTTAGTTTACATATAAACACTTTTATAATATTATTTATATGATCTCAATTGCCACTCCAGTCTAAACTTTTAAAAATTGCTTTAACAATCCATAACTTTTGGGATTATATAACTTGTAATTTATTTTTTTAAACAATTTAAACTTTCATAAGCAATGTTGTTTGGGCCCAATCACCGCTGTGGGATCTACATAAACCGTTTGGTTAAAATAATTACAACCGATTCGGGTCAGGCTTGTTTCACCGGGTCGGTTTCTCAAACTGGATTTTTTGCACCTCTAATTTCACGCGCAAAGAGAAAAAGATTAATGTATAGATGAAGCAACCTACATTTAAGGGTCACATCGATCTTAATAGTACTCCCAGTGTCCCATAGTCTTCCTAAATGAAAGACGTTAACAAATAAAAACATAAAACATTTTCTACGAAAATTTTTATATAACTTTGTTGAACTTTTTCTAAACTTTGTAAGAAAGTATAACATTAATAATAGTACTATAACTAAATTACATTTGTGAAAACAAAATATGATTTCATGTTTTAGGATGGCATGGTGGCCATTTAAACCATATAGAATAGAAAAGCCGATCTTTAAAAACATTAGACTGGATCACAAGACTAAAATAATCTCCAAGTTTTAGTTAAATATAGATGCACGTGACTTCTTAAAATACATTTAGGGGTTGTTTGGGATTGATTATTCAAAACAGATTATGCGTTTTGGAAAAGCATGGGTGGAACTGCTTATAGATTATTGCGTTTTGGTAGTACAAAAAACTGATTATCTGTGTTTTCAAAACGCAATCCAAACACTAAAAACTGATTATTTGCGTTTTAAAAACGCAATAATCTAACAATCAGATTTAAAACGCAATCCCAAACACCCTCTTAGTCATATTATTATTTTAAATAGGAAACCTGATACGGATTCGTGAAAGCTAGAAATAACTCTAGCTTGAAAAAAACTTGCCTTTCGAATGGATCGAAGGAACAAAGAAGTATTCGACAATAAACTTTTTATTCAATTAAAAGTACTACCATCCAACCTTTGATTACATGAGTTTATATAATAACTCGAAAGAAGGACTTGTCCTCGAGTCAGACTATTGTTTTAGCTACTTTCGGACGGACCCAGACTATTGTTAAGTCCGTTGGGAGGTTTTTCCAATGGGCCTGGATCCGTATCGTCCTCCTCCTCTAAAAAAGGACTTGTCCTCGAGTCATCTCCCTCTTCAGCGACATAAGGAGTTAAATCCGCAACATTAAAAGTGGCGGAGACCTTATAATGACCCGGAAGGTCAATCTTGTAAGCGTTATCATTGATACGTTTAAGAACACGAAAGGGACCATCTGCCCATGCTGAAGTTTCCCAAACCTTCCCTGCGGAAACCGTTCACGCCTTAAATAGACCCACACGAGATCGCCCTCATTAAAAATAACTTTCTTGCGATGTTTATTCACCTGAGCTTGATACTGCACGTTATGTTTAACGATTTGATCTCTGACTTGTTCGTGTAAAAGCTTTATTTGGGCAACCTGCTCATCACCTTCTGCACTAAAGTGTTCGAGTTCCGGAAATGGTGCCAAATCCAGTGGAGTAAAGGGATTGCGCCCATATACAACAAAGAATGGACTTCTGCCCGTAGAGCTATGCTTAGAACGATTATAGGCGAACTCGGCTTGAGGAAGAACAAGATCCCACTTCTTTGAATTATCACCAACTAAACTTCGAAGTAAATTGCCCAAACTACGATTGGTGACCTCGGTTTGTGGATGGTGAGAACTACTGAATTGCAACTTAGCTCCCAAGCGTTTCCACAGTGTTCGCCAAAAATGACTAATGAACTTGACATCATGATCCGAAGTGATAGTTTTAGGAATGCCATGTAAACGAACCACTTCGGCAAAATAAAGACGAGCCACCTGGGATGCATCATAAGTCTTTACACACAGAATAAAATGGGCCATCTTAGAGAAACGATCAACGACTACCATGATTGAATCTTTCTTGCGCTGAGTCAAGGGTAATCGGAAAACGAAGTCGATGCTAACATCCTCCCATGGTCACACAGGAACCGGAAGAGGTGTGTACAAACCTTGATTTGTATGATGAATTTTAGCAATGTGACAAGTTCGACATAAGAACTGGAAGAGCGTGTTAGAAATGGTTTATTTTATATAAAAACCAATAAGTTCTAAAACGATTGTCATAATTGTGTATTTCTAACAAGCATGTTAGAAACGGTTGAGAATATAAACCAACGACCTTTAAAACGATTTTGGGTAATCGTTTATTTCTAACGGGTGTGTTAGAAAAGGTTTATTTAATATAACCAAAACTCTATATGATGAAACGTGTAGTCGTTTGTATTCTAACAAGTATGTTAGAAATGGTTAATTTTGAAACCGTATACGTTTATATGGTACACGTATAGTTTCTAATGAGCGAATTAGAAGCGGTTAATCATGAAAACCATGTACTTTAACAAGTGAGTTAAAAATGGTTTAAAATAATAAAACTATATTAGAGTTTATGGTTAAAAAAACATTTGTAAAAGGAGAAATGTTTTGAAGGAATAAAACATGTCTTTTGCAAACTATATATGGTTTGATGCTTGTATAAGAAGTATGATGTCATGAACCATATATAGTCTTGAGAGACTATTTAGTGTAAAACAACTTGATGTTGTTTTGGACGTATTTACTTTTTCGACTACTTGTGAGTAGTTAATTATAAACAACTTTGTTGTTTTGAACAGTGTATTGAGGGAGTACCTCGAGACATGCCACGAGACGATCGTCAGACGATAAAGTGTTGAGGACAATAACACTTTGAGATTTGATGTTTATATATCCTTATATAAATCCGTTTAAACATATTTGTAATGTAATATTATATATATATATATATATATATATATATATAGTTTAGGTTCCTGTACAAATGACATATTTCGTGAGAAGTGTGAGAAGGATTTAAAATTGATATGTAGGCATCATGTTTTGGATTTAGGAATGATTTTTTAGGTTGTTTTAACTCCAAAAACATCAAACACAACAATCTAAAACACAATTCAATGTATTATAGTCCTTAAATTTAAAAACAGCTAAAACACACCACTTAACACTTAAAACACACTGCTTAATGTTCTTAGCATGGTGTTTTAAGTTTTAAGCCTAAAATACATTGTTTTTGGTTTTTAATTGTTATGTTTGGTGTTTTTCTGGGCAAAACAATCCAAAACATCATGACTAAGTTCAAAAAATGATGCCTACATATCAATTTTTAATCCTTCTCACACTTCTCACAAAATATGGACTTTGTACAGGAACCTCACCCTATATATATATATATATATATATATATATATATATATATATATATATATATATATTGGATTATCTATTATAATTTTTTAAAAATAATAAAGTGGATTAAATATATATATATATTTGAAAAGGATATGTAAAACAATATGTTTTTGGACGACGGGTTTAATAAGGATATATATATGCAAGAAGCCGATTTGCATAAACACAATGAGCTACTTTTAATTATGACCTATGTAATTAGTCATAAATGTTACATTAAATATACAACCATGTCATGAGAGAATCATGAACAACGTGGCAAGTGTATTGAAGTTAAATGCACGAAAACGAGATATGTCATCTAATGTTGAGAGCATTTAAGTAGAAATGCACAAATGTGGTTTTGATGACTATAACATATGATAGAATATATGTTATTATTCATAAGTCTTTGGTAAATTTTGCGAGATTTATTATAAAGACCTACAATATTGATGGACGTGTAGAGTCTCTACAAACCATCAATGTTAGTTGAACCATATGGAACAGTTGTATAATTTTGGGATATCTGAATGACACATCGTTGAGAACGTCATGTCGTTGAGTGTCAATCTAATTGACTTGGTGATGATGAATATGTTCATTAAAATGACTTATATTAAGACTTATGTTTAAGTCCTAAAGAGTCAATGGTGAAGCCTTGGAGATTAAAGGCAAATGAGTCTTGATCCTAATGGATGGAATT
Source organism: Ambrosia x helenae (assembly GCA_030844895.1). Classification (NCBI taxonomy): domain Eukaryota; kingdom Viridiplantae; phylum Streptophyta; class Magnoliopsida; order Asterales; family Asteraceae; genus Ambrosia; species Ambrosia x helenae. Next base: position 96,920,701 of record CM061225.1, read on the forward strand.
AATTATGGTTTTGAAGCATTCTTAAAACTAAGGTTTTGGAATGGTAAACAAATCTCATTTTGTGTCTAAATTAAGACATGAATGTTAGGAAGAGATAGTGAGTTATCTCTTAAGGCTGTGAAGAATTAGAATGAGGCATCTTCTGTTCACATGCTAAGTATTTGTAGTCTAAAGCATGCTAGACTAATACTTGTTAACTTAGATGCTCCACGGAGATAAATTAACTTTGAACATTCAAACATATGTGATGACATAAGAATGAATCTTGTAAAAGCAAATATATAATTCGTTAAAAGGATGACTCAAAAGGACCAAATAAGTAGTTCACTGGTTATGATACTATTTAGCTTAATATGAGAACTCATATAGCTCAGAAAACGATTCGTGTGAGAAATATGGGTTGAGTAATATAATAGATGACCTTAATAACACAAAGATATAGATAGTCGCTATCTTATCACGGGAGTCTAATGTCATCATGAGTGATATTACTCGAACTTAATCAAAGTGCAAGCAATGTGAGGGGGGGGGGAGCCATTTAAGAAACAATCCGTAGGGATGTAAAAATGGTACTTGAGAAGTTTTCAAACTACATATGAAAGCAAGAAACTTTCATCACCCATTTGGTAGTTATCCTATAAACACATAAGTGTAGAGATGACTTGCATTTGAAAATAGAAGGTTTGATATAAACGGATGTGATTTTGAAGTACAAATCACACGAACCCAGAATGTACTTGTTATAAGTCAGTCCTATTATGTGGACAAAAATTCTTGAGAAGTTCAATGGAAATTGACTCTAATGTGGCTAGAACTCTCATTGTCACGAGTCAACGTCTAGCTAAGAATCAAGGTGAGCCTGTTAACCAATTAGAGTACTCAAGAATAATTGGCAGCCTGATGTATTTGATAAGGTGTACCAGACTAGACTTAGCAGCAAGCTAAGTAGATACACGAGCAACCCAAATTCAATTCATTGGAATTGCGTGACACAGTTGCTTCGGTAGAAGGTTACTGTGATGCGAATTGGATATCTGACACGAGTGATTCCAAGGCAACGAGTGGGTATGTGTTCACACTTGAGATGCTGCGATAACCTGGAAATCATCTAAGCAAACGGTTATTGCTAGATCTATGATGGAATCAAAATTCATCGCTTTTATATAAAGAGGATGAATAGGGAGAATGATTACGTCAGTTTGTTAAAGATATACCTAGGTGGCCGAAACCGGTATCGGCCTAATGCATACGCTGTGATAGCCAATCGGTAATTGGCAGAGCTCATATCACAATGTGTATCAGTAAGAACAGGTATATAAGACGTAGGCATAATACGATACGACAACTAATCTCTATAGGAGTTATCACTGTTGACTATGAGAAATCAAAGGATAACATCGCGGATCCACTAACAGAAAGCTTAAGCAAAGGTTAGTTCAGAAGTCGTACATGGGAATGGGTAGACAATGATAACCAAGTGTGTAATTACGGTTTGGTAGACAATGATAACCAAGTGTGTAATTCGTGAACATATATCACATCACCAAACATGTTTCAAGACACCGGTGAACATATCATTTTAGGTATTATATTTATTCATTTTTATAAATGTAATTATTTTAATAGAATCGATTATATTACAGTACATTTTAGAGAGCATAACTGGATCAGCAATCACTTGATTAGAATCCTGAGATATATTATGGAGTATTATAATTAGCCAGCCAAGTATCAAGAACGTGACATGCAACCCTTTGGTTGGATGGATGCTGGATGGGATCTTAAGCCAGCTTATTATTATATTTATTCTTCTCATTTATTTAATCATCTATAAAAACTTCACTATAAAATAAAACTTGAACCATCATATAAACCTCGACGAATTTTAGAGGATTATTGGTGTATTATAGAGTAGAAATAACATTTTACATTAGTAAAATAAACCAATAAAATTTCTATTTTTTTTTAATAAACAACGAGGGTGTTTAGGCGGTGATTGGACCCGTGAATATGGTCTGAGTTCAAAACTCCAAATACTAGTAGCAAGTGCATACTGATTAGGTGATACTAATTAAAAGTAAAAAAAAATTGTAAGAAAAACAAATCCAAATAAATCTTTAAAACAGACGAATATTTTAAAAAAACAGAGAATACGACAATTATAAAAGGTCATGTTGACCCCAAATCCCAATTTATATTATTATGTGAGCTTGAGTTATTTTGTTTTTAGTGTATAAAAAATTCAAACACATCATCGATAATTACGGTCACAAATTTAAAATATGTCGGATCATTCACGGTATATCTACAATTTCTCAATTTCATATATTTTCATTAAAAAACTAAATTGTTTCATACATTTATGATCTCAAAACATACTTTTATTTTTGTTATTTAAAAATAAGGTTTTCGTTTTCATTCCTTTTTAAAAGAAAATTACAGTTTTTAAACTTATTATTATTATTATTATTATAATTGTTGTTCTTGTTTTATTTTTGTTTTTATTATAATTGTTGTTCTTGTTTTATTTTTGTTTTTATTATAATTGTTGTTCTTGTTTTATTTTTGTTTTGTTATCAGTATCATATTAATAGGTGCTAAGAGAAAATTACGAGAAGGGAGCAACGGATTGTTGGAACAATCGGTCACAAACACAAACAAACAACCGGATTTTGTGAGAAACACACTCACGACTCTTTTCGTTTATTAAATAAAACCACCACACAAAATAACGAAGCATTGAACCCTATTTATACTAGACAAAACTTGATCACCAAGTTACCTATCCTACTCAAATAATGACTCCTAACTAGATAAATATATCAACTAATCCTATCTAAACTTAACCGATAAACATCACTCTAATTATCAATTAAATAATTAATTAAAACTAACTCTATCAAGATTAAACCCAACAATCTCCCCCTTAATCTTGATGTGGTCCCTCCGAGATCCTTGATTCCAAGTAATACCCGTCTTTGATCCACCGACACGTTGACGATACTTGAATTCTCCCACTTGATAACCGAAACGTTCACATTCTTTTCATGCCCTCCCGGCAACCACACTTCTTGTTTCTTCTCAATCCCATTAGTTTCGATTATCATCCTCATGATAATCACTATCATGATCTTCATCACACCAATTCGTATCACACGAATTTTTATGCCGCCTTCTACTCGGATTCGTATCACATGGTCCAATTGTCCACTCCTTGAATCACTCAAGTTCATCACTTATTCCGAACACCTCGTTCACAAGTTATTTTCGATTTCTCACCGGTCCTATATCGTCTCACACGATTGACTTCTCACGTCGTTTTGATTTCCTCACATAATCCTGCCAAAAATCCAAGCAATTCACTAGCTTATTTTCCCTACTTTTTCCCAATTGTTATTCCCTTTTTTATTTTCTTGCTGAGAAATAAAAACCAATAAGATCCCTTTGTTCCTAATTGTTCTTTTGCTTTGCTTCGTTGCCGACTAGAAAAAAAAAACCACTCGAATCCCTTTACCTCTTGATCGCAACTCGATAACTTTGTAGGTTCCCTTCGTTTGCAAACACTTTGCCTCCACACCGTTTTATTTTTTCGTTCGCACAACTAAACGTTAGTTGCGACTTCAGTTTATCCAATCGCAAGACAAACTAGTCAGCAACTTCTCTTTAAATCAATCTATCATGGATTGATTAAATAGTTACTCACCGTCCGGTATCACACCGTACTCATTTTTCACCGCATCAAACGGCACCAACCCGAATCGCTCAGATAAAACACCGTACCACCCTGAATCACTCAGGTAAACACCGGTCTCACACCGTACCACCCGAATCACTCGGGTAAACTTTACACCTATCGCAGGTGTTTGAACTTTCACTCGATCGGACTCACTCGGATCGATATCTCCCGTGGTTGACTCGCACAACCAGCCCACAAATCGTATCTCACGATTTTAAGTCTGTATCACATAGAACTTCTGGATGATCTATCACATATCACAAAACTGAACCGCTCGCAGGTTCGTATTCCTCGGTGGTGATTAAACAGGTCTTCGATCGTATGTGCTCTGATACCAATTGTTGGAACAATCGGGTCATAAACACAAACAAACAACCATATATTGTGAGAAACACACTCACGACTCTTTTCTTTTATTAAACTCAAACCACCACCCAAAATAACGAAGCATTGAACCCTATTTATACTAGACAAAACTTGATCACCAAGTTACCTATCCTACTCAAATAATGACTCCTAACTAGATAAATATATCAACTAATCCTATCTAAACTTAACCGATAAACATCACTCTAATTATCAATTAAATAATTAATTAAAACTAACTCTATCAAGATTAAACCCAACACGGCTGACGCCTTACGAACCATCATAAATTTCGGATAAAAAAACAATTAAATTAACCCATAGACTATCACGAATTCTACCCACCGACTTTCTCTCCCCTCTCTTCTCACATCACTCGACCTTCATTCCTCACATACCGTCCATGACTAATGGAACAATCATACTCTCACGCATGGTTGCAAAAGTCGCTAGGCGCCCTCTAGTCGGAGTCGGGAGTACTCGGGGAGTTGTCGGCGTAGTCGGAGAGTACTCTGAGAGTACTCGGCCTAGGCGTAGAGTAATCGGTACTCGACAACCTACCTTGTAGCGATTACTCGGGGAGTACTCGGCTTTCGAGACCTTGTTTTAACAACAGAGCTCTCACGTTAGACTTTTTATGAGTCGACAAACCCCTTGATAATGCTCTTATTACTTTAAACGTGTGTTTGACAACTTTTTCTAACATTGCCATTTTTTCACATTCAATTTACATAAATTTATTCCAAAAATATTCATAAATAAATAAATATTAAAAAAAAGAGAGAGTGTATAGATTTAAAGGGCGAAAACAGAAAATAGAAGTATGGAGTGCAGGAAGATTATTGAGTCCATTGAAAGTATCGGCGAATCAAGACCCCTAAATCCTATTGAAATTGATCTTCGCCTTGCTGCAAAAAAGGACTTACTTGAAGCTGAACGTATCAAGAGTATGGATGCTAAGCAAAAGTCAAGGACTAAATGGGCTATTGATGGCGACGAAAACTCAAAGTATTTTCATAACGTGATGAGGATAAATACGGCAAGTAACCGGATTCACGGGGTGAAAGTTGGGGATGCTTGGGAGGCCGATCCAATCGTTATTAAAGAAAGGGCTGTGGAGTTTTTTGCTTCAAAGTTCTCGGATAAAACTGGTGAACGACCTGAATTTGTGTGCCCGGATATAAAAAAGATTACTGATGAAGACATGTATAGACTTGAAGCGCCATTTACTTTGGAAGAGATTAAGAGTGCGGTTTGGGAATGTGATGGAGATAAAGCACCGGGCCCAGATGGGTTTAATTTCAACTTCATAAAACACTTCTGGGAAGGTTTAAAACAGGATTTCTTACGGCTGTTCCAGACTTTTTATGAAACGGGTCAGATTACAAACGGTTGTTTTTCAGCGTTTATAGCACTTATACCGAAAGGTAAAGATCAAATATCGTTTGCGGATTACCGGCCCATTAGCTTGGTGGGTTGTATTAACAAAGTATTGTCCAAGGTCCTCGTTTCCCGCTTAAAACCGGTCATGCCGAAGCTCATTTCGGATGAACAAACGGCGTTTCTTGGCAGCAGAAACATTTTGGATGGTCCTATTATTCTTAATGAAACCATTGCGTGTATGAAGAAGAACAAATCCCAAGGTATGTTTTTTAAAGTTGATATCGAAAAAGCATACGACTCGCTTAATTGGGGCTTTATTGAAGACATTTTACGCCAAATGAATTTCTCTACTAAGTGGAGGGGGTGGGTTATGGCGATTGTTAAGAATGCTCGTACTTCGGTTCTTATTAACGGGTCCCCAACGTACGAGTTTGATTGTCAACGGGGTCTTCGTCAAGGTGATCCCATCTCCCCGTTCCTCTTCATCCTGGCTATGGAAGCACTTACTTGCATTATGAATCGAGCACGATTATTGGGCGTTTTTCATGGGCTTCGGTAAATGGGAGTGGCCCGGTTTTAACTCACTTCATATACGCGGACGATGTAGTATTTTGTGGTGAATGGTCCGTTCTAAACGCAAAAAACATTAAACGACTTCTTCGCTGTTTTTTCCTCGTTTCCGGGTTAAGGATCAGCCTCAGTAAATGCAGCGTTTATGGCGTGGGTGTTCCGGAAGATGATATTAATGATATGGCAAGTATCCTTGGCTGCAAAGCGGGTTCGTTCCCGTTTATACATCTTGGTATTCCAATTGGCGCAAACATGAACCTAGTCCGGAATTGGGGCCCGATTATTGATAAGTTTAAAGATCGCCTATCCTTATGGAAGTCCAAGTCTTTATCATACGGGGGAAGGATAACGCTTCTAAAATCGGTACTAAACTCCTTACCTCTGTATTACTTCTCATTATTCCGGGCTCCATTACAAGTAATTAAAAGTCTAGAAAGAATCCGACGGACGTTTTTTTGGGGAGGGAACAATGATGAGGATAAAATGAGCTGGATCGCTTGGGAAAATGTTATCGCACCAACGGAATACGGCGGAGCGGGTCTTGGATCCTTACGAGACGCAAACCTGAGTCTTTTAACCAAATGGTGGTGGAGGTTTAAAGTCGATGTCTCTGGGTTGTGGAGGAAGGTTATATGGGCGATTCATGGGGGTTCTAGATCCTGGAATAAAATCCCTGCTAAGCTGTCGATTAGTGGGCCATGGAAGCAAATTGCAGCTGTTCCGGGGGCTCTTGAGAGCCTAAATGTGCAGACCAGGCATTGGTTCAAGGGGATACTCGGGTCTGGCACTAGTATTCTGTTTTGGCACGATTATTGGATCGGCGATGAACCGCTATCGACCTCTTTTCCCACTCTTTTTGCGCTGGAAAGAAGACAGCAATGCTCTGTGGCTGATCGGGTTACTTTCGGGGCCTCAGGTGTGGGTTTTTGCTGGAATTGGAGGCGCACATGGCTGTCCGAAGTTGAAGCTTCAGAACTAATTGAATTGGTGCTTCTGCTGGGCGATGTGGTTCTTAATGGGTCAAAGGATAGGTGGGTCTTCACTCCTAATGGGTTGTGCGGTTTCTCTGTTAGCACGGTAAGGCTCCTCATCACTGAAAACAGACAGTACCAACTGCAGATACCCTTCGACTGGTCTAGATGGGTTCCAAAAAAAGTGTGTGTTGTTGCGTGGAGAGCCAGTCTTGATCGGCTTCCTACGGCTGCTGCACTACAAAGGAGAAACATCCAAACTGCGAATGCCTTATGTAGGTTCTGTCATATGAATTTGGAGTCTACTGAACATATGTACACGGGCTGCCCGCTTGTATTGGAGGTATGGCAACAGGTTTGGAGGTGGTGCAAGGTTCCAGATCAGTTTCTTTTTCATGTCAGAGACCTCTTGGGGATTCACAAATCGGCTATGACTGGACATCGACAAAGAGAGGCTCTGTACGCGGTAGTTCTGACCACTTTTTGGAGTGTTTGGCGAGCTAGAAATGAAGCCGTTTTTAACCACAAAGAGCCTACGGTACAGACGATCGTCGAAGAGATAAAGGTTATGAGCTTCTTGTGGATTAGAAACCGGGCGAGAATGGGGAATATGACATGGGAAGCATGGCGCAGATTCGACACGGCCAAGATGGGGAAGTCCGGATAATGACAGTAATGTAGTTCTTTTGTTTCGTTGTAATCCGTCTGTTTGTTTTGCTGCTGTACTAGTACACGGGTTTTGGTTTCGGTCGTGTAACTCTATTGCTAGCGTCTTGCTAGTATTTCGGAATATAAAAGTTTGGTTGGCCGTTCAAAAAAAAATATTTTGAGTCACGTGAATAGCGGTCCACATTTTCCTATAAAATACTATCCATCATCTTCTCCAAACTCGCCTCTTGCTTTACTCACTGCTTTTAGCAGTGAAAAGCTCTCTCATCCCCCATTACATCCGACCCGTTTCCTTTTCGGGTATATCCTGCTCCATTCTCTCCTTTCAGGTATTTTTTCCCCTTGTTTATTCGCTATAATAATAATAATGCTGTTATGATATGCTATTGTTATGTTTTAATAATAATAATAATAATGCTGTTATGATCTGCTATTGTTATGTTTTATTAGGGTTTATGGATCTAATTTTGCATGCATTCGTTTTAACTTGCTATTGTATTTCTAACTGATTTCATTGTAGTGATTTGTTTTACCTTATTTCTTAATTTTGTCAATATATAAGGCATAAAATGAGGTAAAGTTATTTTAGGGTTTTTAACTGTAGTTATTCATACAAATGATTATTGTTGCATTTTAGGGTGGTGAATCACTTTATTATATGGTTTTAGTTCATTTGTAAGTTAAAAAAACGGCCGAGGTGTGCGCCTCGAGGCGAAGCGATGAGAACGTGTCTGAGGCGGATCCTCATGGGGTTATTTTGAGCCAAGGCGGTAAGAAAACGTGCGCCTCTTGGGGTTATGTGTGTTTTTTGTGTGTTCTAGACTTTATTTTTGATGTTTTAGACTATCCATGGCAATTGTTTTATATTTTATAAGATATATATAGTTCCGCATCGGTTCGCCTTAAGGCTTACGCGTCGTGAGGCTAAGGGAAACTCCTCGAGGCTCGGTTCCGTTCTTTTAAACTTTAGATAAGGTGTACTAGTATAACCAGTTTAGCCATTGCATCTTGTTGGATAAGAATTTTTAGGATTTTTTTACAGTAGAATAGTAGATTGTAAATCTTGCTGTGGGCTTATGGGTGGAACAAAGATTCTTTTGTGCTTGCTTGTAAGATGAATAACTCACCTACCACTCACCATGTGGTTCATAAATCTAGATTTAGTGCTGTTTTAATTTTTATTGTAAACAGATCCACCTTGATTATTAAAACATTTGTTTGACTGTTTTTGCCTTTTTGGCTCCATGAGTAGGGATCCCATAAAGATCCATTAACCTGCTCCCTCAAAGTACTTTTAAATAAGTCATATTTCTTTATAATATTAATTATTTTTGAAATAATTGCTATTTGAATCTGAGTTTTATGAAGTAGGAATGAGTTTGATGTGTTGTTTATTCTAACTTACTTGTATCAGTTTACTGAAATATTTCATAATCTTCTAGAAATGGCGGATCTTGAGGCTCCGTTAGTTCGGCCGAAGAGGAAGAAGGTGTGGGTTGATTACTTTGTCCAATTTAGATGGATTCTTGTTATCTTTGTAGTGCTTCCGATCTCTTTCACTCTCTACTTCCTCACATATCTGGGGGATGTTAGATCCCAGTGGAAATCGTACGAGCAACGCCAAAAAGAACATGAAGAAAACGTCAAGAAGGTTCAAAAGCGTCTCAAAGAAAGAAACCCGTCAAAAGACGGGCTTGTGTGTACAGCCCGAAAGCCATGGATTGCGGTTGGAATGAGGAACGTTGACTATAAACGAGCTCGTCATTTTGAAGTTGATCTTTCGGCTTTCCGCAACATTCTTGAAATTGACCAAGAAAGAATGATAGCCAAATGTGAGCCGTTGGTCAATATGGGTCAGATCACACGAGCCACCGTCCCCATGAATCTGGCTCTAGCTGTTGTGGCTGAGCTTGATGATCTAACTGTTGGTGGGCTCATTAACGGTTATGGAATCGAAGGAAGCTCCCATTTATATGGTCTTTTCTCTGATACCGTTGTGGCCTATGAGATCGTTCTTGCAGATGGTCGAGTGGTTCGAGCCACTAAAGACAATGAGTACTCTGATCTGTTTTACGCCATTCCTTGGTCACAAGGGACGCTCGGTTTGCTTATGTCAGCTGAAATCAAACTTATTCCCATCAAAGAATACATGAAGCTGACATACAAACCTGTTAGAGGCAATGTAAGAGATCTTGCACAAGCATATATCGACTCTTTTGCCCCTGATTTTGATGACGAGAACAACGAAAAAGTTCCCGACTTTGTGGAAACAATGATTTACAATCCTCATGAGGGTGTTTGCATGACGGGAAAATACGCCTCTAAAGAAGAGGCCAAAATGAAAGGGAACAAGATCAACAGTGTTGGTTGGTGGTTCAAACCATGGTTTTATCAACATGCTGAAACTGCTCTGAAAAAAGGCGAGTTTGTGGAGTATATCCCAACCAGAGAGTATTATCATAGACACACTCGGTGTTTGTATTGGGAAGGGAAGCTTATCCTTCCTTTCGGTGATCAATGGTGGTTTAGATTTCTGTTTGGTTGGTTAATGCCACCAAAGGTTTCTCTGCTTAAGGCTACACAAGGTGAAGCCATTAGAAACTATTATCATGAGATGCATGTTATTCAAGATATGCTTGTCCCGCTTTACAAAGTCCCAGATGCCCTCGAGTGGGTTGATCGCGAAATGGAGGTAAAACTATAAAACACGCTTTCATATTTTGTTACAAAATAATTTTGGGTGTTTGGATTTGTGTTCTGATAAACAGATTCTGCTTATCGTATTCAAAACACGCATCCAAACACCCTTTCATTGTATGAAAATGACGGTTATCTGAATATTATCTTACATTGTACAGATATATCCCTTATGGCTATGCCCACATAGACTTTACAAGCTCCCATGCAAGACGATGATATACCCAGAGGAAGGATTCGAGCAAGAACGCAGGCAAGGTGACACTTCCTACTCACAAATGTACACTGATGTTGGAGTCTACTACACACCAGGGCCCGTGTTCAGAGGTGAAGAATTTGACGGGGTTGATGCTGTTCGTCGATTGGAAACTTGGTTGATCGAGAACCACGGGTTCCAGCCACAATACGCGGTTTCTGAACTTGACGAGAAGAAGTTTTGGAGGATGTTTGATGCAGGGCTTTATGAGAAGTGCAGGAACAAGTATGGAGCTGTGGGAACTTTTATGAGTGTGTATTACAAGTCAAAGAAAGGTAGGAAGACTGAGAAGGAGGTCCAGGAAGCTGAGAAAGCCCAAGTGGAGACTCCTTATGCTGAGGCGGACCAGCCCGAATAGGTTATTGAGCTTTGAGATTGGAGTTTACACTTTGTTTAGGTTATCATGGGCTTGTAGTTGTTGGTGGTTTGTGTTTGTTGTTTGATTTTAGGTTGTTGATTTCAATTTTCATGTGGACCTTGAGATAATTTGGTTTCTGTAGTATCAGAAATAGAAGTTATGTTTTTTAACTTTGTTGACCAGATATTAGAAAAATTATGAAGTCCCCTGCACATTTCTACGGTACGTTCCTAATGGATCTTTTGACACTCTGGCTTGTATCTTGTTAGTTGTATACGAGTTGTATAGCTTTATGCCAGAAGTTATCTGAAGGCCGCGCTATATGAGTTGTATAGTCTTGATGCATAGCAAAAAAGACACTGATGCGAACATGGCACTCTTTGTGGGGTGAGGTTTCCCTAAACAACTCATATTCCCTTATACGAATATTTAAGTCGTATAGAGGGTGAACCTGACAGTCTTTGTGGAGTGAGGTGTCCTTGTACTACTCGTATACCCTTATATGAATATATGAGTCGTATAGAGATGTAAATAAATATTTTTGTTGTACAATTATTAGTTGAGTACTAATAGCTCCCTAATAAAATCGGTCCAATTATAAATGTTTCTTTGACATGAAAAGGTGGACTGGGTCATGATCAGCAGGTCTATCAAGATAGGAACTGACACTAGGTCTTAAGCATGGACTGGTCTGGAAGTCATAAACACTTGTCTGGCCCTAGCATTGGTAAGGACAGCTTGGAAAAAGGCGAAGCCTGAGTGTGCACTTTTACCAACCCCAAGTTTGATCCTTTGAATAGATCATTTACCACATATGGCTTCTTTGATTCCGACCCAGTAATATATTGAGAATCGTTAAGAGTAGTTGTATGTATTGTTTTGAATGTGATGCATAAGACATTTACGTAAACGTCATTGTTGATTTGTTTCTCTTTCTATTACTTTTGATTACATTTAGTATAATTGCATTATACGGTTTCATGATACATATTATTGTATTGTAATTTATATAACTATAAGTTTGTTTTTTTCTTCAAAATATTTTATAAAAGAGAATATATCAAATAGTGAAACAGTTCTATCATTATAAAGTAGTTATTTTTATGAATGTAGTTTTTTTTTTCCATACATCACCTACAAGTGTTTACGTAGTTATCACAATTTTCTATTTATCATTGATACTATTTAAAATCGGTTTAGGTTTCGAGCGTGCCGATGCTAATAAACTGATTTCCAAATTCGACGGTTCTCCGCCATATTCGCGGGCCATGCCTGCTTCAACAAGACAGAGGACCCGGCATAACAAAAAAGACGTAGGGCTATACAAGCATAAACACACAAAAAACTTCACCATCCTTCATCCCTAGGAAAGTTTATCCACAGATTCTACTTAAGTTCTTTAAATAATAATGCTGTTTTCATCTTTCAAATTTTACACTGTGTTCTATTTTAATTTTTTTTTTTTTGTAATGATTTTCCTTTATACTTTAGATTTCATGTTGAGACAAGTCTACTCATCAACTATTGATAATAGGAGTTAAAAACGAATCAGTTTTTAAAAATTTTCACTAATAATTATTGTTTAGCTCATTGAACCTTTTTCACAATAATCTTATACTAAATCATCAGCAACGGTTTGGAGGTCCAAAATTCCAACCTGTCACATTAGCATGCCACATCATTTCAAACTCACTTTTTTCTACAACAATAAACCATTTCTTTAAAGCAAATAAAATAATAATATGTGTGTGGTGGGTCTCCTTTTGCAGGTTTTGGACCCGTCTGGACAGCCGGACGAAACAAAAGCAAACCAATGCCACATCAACCCCTCCAATGGTTCACTCGTCCGTTTTTAGAGTCTGGAATTCCAAACCACATAGTCACCCACTATGGGTACTCCAAAACTTAGTTTTGTACCAAACATTTTATAATACATTTTTTTTTCTTTCAATGTTTTAAGAACCGGACCGGAACTTGAACCGGCCTCCTTACTGGTCCACTGTTCCGATTTTTTTTTCTATGCCACATAGGGAGTGGTGTTGACGCTGTGGAGGGGCTTCACATCTCCTGATCTCCTCCCACATCGTATAGACATAGTAACACATGTAGGTCTGATTGTAATAAAAAAAAATATTCGCATTTTGTAACCGAAAATCTATTTGGATTTGTTAATTGAAATGGACTTGAATTAACCTGTTGTAAGAAGATTATAGAGGTCATGTCAACCCTATATACTCTGTTTTACGAGTCTACTACGATATTTATACAAGTTAACCAACATACCTGATGTTATGATGTCCATTTGCTCACTACACTGCATAACAAGTCATAATTCAAACAGATTTCCATGGTCAAGGAAATTTCTTTTCACCTAGAAACCATATGCAAGATACAAAACTTATGATACAGTAAGTAAAACTATATTTCACCCAGCATAAAACAAGCGGGCCTGCAGCGATGACCTACTCGTGTGTATGTTTACAATACCGGCAACAACATGGCTCACTTTGTGTGGATCTTCCTAGCATTCCAATACCCTAGCAGACATCGAGTTGCAGAATAAGGGCACCCGAAGAACCGAACAATATTTTGGCAATCTTTCTTGCTATTTCGGTTGGTCCCACGAGAACTCAAATGAATTAGATACGTCTTCCCTTCGTATATGTAAGACATTTGCTGCCACAAAAGCACACATAACCCAATTTCCACTGAAACGCTTGCGATAAATAGATAAACAAGAACAAAACCTCTGAGAGGTAAAGACTCTACGGATGCAAAGAACGCAAAAGCAATTTCCTTCATGAATCCATATATCAACATGTAGTCGGTGGGCCCACTCAAAATCGATATAGGAAGGCTTCTTATTGGTGGCCAGATATGATATGCGGTGAATGAAGATATGACTGAAACATAAAAGTTACTTATCACTGCTGAGATTAAGAAGAGGATAAAGACTCGATGATTTGCAGCACCAACACAATTCCCAATCTGCATATATGATTAGAAAAACAATCTTTAGTACATATGTATCTGTATAAACATGTGCGCAAATGGTGAAGAGTGCGAAGGCTTACAAAGGGGCAATGATGATCCATATCCAACACACACATGCCACACGAGCGACAATGATGACTATTAGATGATTTTGGTTTTGAACAGTAGTTACAAAATGTGTAGCCTTGAAGACCACCTTTCCCGACAGCTGGATAGCTACCCCAGGGTATGAGTGGTGGTGCACCAGGAGACCGAAATGCCGAAAGGAAGTAAGTGCAGAATGTGGTTATTGATAACATAACTGATATAGTTATATGAAGCACACCACAAAAATAGCTTATGGCAAAAACAATAGGATAAATAGCCCAGATACCGCCACCTGCATAGCGATGATCTCATGATCAATGACATAATAAGCGGAAATTTACAGAAATTTTATATCATTTAAAAGGGGTAGTTATTAACTCTTTTTTACCTATAATGAAGAACATAAATAGCAGGAGAACACAAACGAAACACCTGTCACGCAAACGTCTCCACCAATAGTAACTGTTGTCACCTTTAACCGCGTTATGATTGGTTATAGCTCCACACCAACCACATTTGAAAATGGGTGTGTATGGTGAAAGAACAAGGATTAATCCACAGCCCCAACAGGTTACCTCATGTTCTTCTGTTATTGATGCTACATATTGATCTTCCTACACAAGGTCAATATTCATATAGACAATTAAAAAAAAAAGTCAAAAAATACAGGTAACTGAGAAGGAATTAGTACCATCATGGATTAAATTTGATGCGAGACAGAAGCACACAAATAGCTCAAGAACGATTAATTAATCAAAGTCTCTAATTCAAACTAAATGTTCCAAGAACAAAGTTCTTATAATTTTTTTTTTAAATTTCATTTCTACATTTGTACTAAAATTTTACTGTAAACAAAATAACAAATTAGATAATCACAGGCTGACGGGCAACAAGCTGCGCCGCCACCTCTTTAATAAAAAACAACTTAAACATTCACCCTAAAACAATATTTATACTAGAACCTAACAATTTTAGAGATAAAAACCAAAGAGACTAAAAACGAGCTAAACGATAAGATAATTAAAATAAATATTCGAATTTACATACATCCCCTTAAAAATACAAAATTTAGTGTAATTTTGTAGGCAAAAATCCCGACTGCACCCCTTAAAAGTTCTATAAAACCCTGCGATCGCCCCCTAAGAAATAATTCCTGGGTCCGCCACTGGTCATGCATCAATAATAAATATGAGCAATCAAGATTATGTATGCAAGTAGCAATTTATAGGAGACTGATGACGATCACAAGTTGATTAAAGCAAGCAGCACAAACAACTCAAAACATATTTCAAATGTCATGCTTTACAGCTAAATATGGTCTAAAACTTATTATAAAAACAATAAAAATGTTTACTTTTTTTAATTTATTGTTGCATAACTTTGTTCTTTATCACCTTACAACAAGAAACCTTAATAAACCTACCCAAAGATTAAAAAAATAAAATAAAAAATGAAAATGTAATAATGTTAAATTTGTTAAGATAATAAAACATGGGTTAACCTGGGATGAAGCATGATGGGTAAGAGGGTCGGGTGCAGAAGACGACGGTGGTGGTGGCGGTGGTGGTGGTGGTGGTGGGAGAGTGACGGTGGAGATGGTGGTGGCAGAATCTGTTGAATTCATTTGAATAATAATATTATTATTATGCAATATGCAGGAATGGGTTTGGATTCAGACCATTGGGTATCAAGTTTTTGTTGAAATCTTGAATGATTCAATGGGTTGGTTATTTTTTCTAAGGAATTGATTCAAAGAGGTTGATTTATGCATATTTTTTTTCATAGGCATGAATGAATACATGAAGATGATGTGTTTATTTTTATATTCTTTGGTTACATGATCAAATTAATGATTTGTGTAAATTTAAAGGAAAATATCTAAATTTGTTTTTATCAATCTTTTCATGACCCGAATATACGTCAATTGGTTTTCTTACTGGTCCTCTTGTTAATTATGATTTTAAAACCGGATAATGTTATAAATATTATGTAAAAAATAGGTTAAAATGGAAATAACTTAATCAATTTTCAGTTCGACCTCTGGTTCCTGGCCCGACCTGAAAACAGTTTTGATACCCTGAACCAGACCTCCCAAGCCTATGGTTCCTGGTCCGACCGACTATTTGGTCCGAACCTAAAAATAACCGGCTATTAATTTAAAAGTAAAGTCAAATAAAGTGTTCAGAAAATTAGTAACTCATTTATCTTTATTCACATTCCATCTATCTCTCTCTCTCTCTCTCTTATATTCTTCTTTGGATTTCTCTTTTTGGTTTAATTAACAAAATACCATTTTTATATAAAGATTAACAAGTATTAATATGCTTTGTATAGACATCTAGGTGTGTGTAGTGTGATTCCGTTGGATGTGTGGAGACAATGAAATCTATGTTGATTCTATGTGGCAAACATGATATGTCAACCCATACCACACCAAATCAACTCAAGAGTTTTAATAGTGTAGACAATATTTGATGTAACATTTATTTAGACAGCCCGCAGCAATGACCGGAAAGACTGGCCACGCTACACAGCTACATCCATAGGGCGTTTATGACGGCTGGGTGGGAGGCGTTTGTGGGACGAACACAAACAAGTTGTTTCATAGAAAAAGTATACGATGATTAAGTTCATATCACAAACACTAGAAAAATAGTTGAATTTACAATACAGATGTGAAAAGACAATTTACCATCGTCAAACTAAGTTTCACGGGGCCTGATTATCGAGTATGCTATCAGTGTCGGCTTCAGATGACACTAACACAACCGTCAGCATAACAAGGCGTTTGTGTTTCAACGTCGATAGGTTAGTTTGCTGTTACCTAAGTGAGGTTTTCATGGTATTGTAGCTTCAAGTGTAGCTTTAAATCCTTACCAATACAACAACTCTTTAGCCTAAAACGAAAAAAGGTCACGAACGAAGGAAAAAGAATATATCCTCTATAAACTTAATGTCATTTGGACTTCTCCTGCATTCACATTTTGTCAGTCAAGTGTTGAATCCACAATCATGTATAAGCTGCCTTCAGGGCATACAGGCTTAGTTGTGCAGTTTTAGATCTTGTTACTTCACGAAATCCTGATGGTATCAGGAAAGAAAAATACACATGGCACAAAACAGTTTATATTGAAGCTATATCGGTCCACAAAATGGAAAATAAAATCGAGAATGTTCTACACTCATTAAACAACCTTTCCATTAAGGGATTGATGCATGCTACTCTTTTGATGTTATCACTAGCAGTCCAAGAGCACCTATTAGAATATACTGCATAAAACAAGAGAAACACGTCAGCAACAATTAAGGGGCGTTTGGTTTACAGAATTTGTAGGAACCGAAATCTGGAAAACAGTAAGAAGAATCATACAATGGCAACAAGAACGAGACAGACAAACAATGATTTAAGTAATTCCTTTTTCTGAAAGCTTTATAACTGCCCATTTGCAAATTATTTTCATAAAATTATTGATTTTTGTCAACGGTATACCACTTTTTGGTTTTCAATAAAACGGCATTTTGCATATTTGAAAATCATATTGCAGTTTACCGAGGCTGTTGGGAGAAGTTTATATTCTAAAACTACCAGTTTGCCACAGGATACATACGTTTGGTCTGTTACAGACGAATTTTAGTTGTTTCATAGCTCAACTTGCAATTCGTCTAAGACGTGTTTTGGGTAACCATTTTTCATATCGTTGATAATTGGCAATTAGATAATTTCATAAATGCTTATATACTGTTCACAGGTGATATATTGTGATAAGATGATAGAAAAGAAACAGAATTGGTTTATATATCAAACCTTGATTATGGGCTGTTCTGTCATTATAATAGTCACCCAACCAACGTAAGGCAGAAACCTGTAAAATTACCAAACGCATGTGTTTACCTAAAGGAAATAAAGTTTAAGTCTTTGGTGTTGAATAAACCAACAGTTTGAGGTTTAATTTACCCAACAGCTCTCCCCATAATATGATGTCGTTGCAACCACATCTGGCCTTGAGCATACAGAAGCCTGTCGTCTCCAAAATTGTTGTCACCTGAAGATCACAATGACAGTCTGATCAAATACCATATTCCAACATCAAATGCATAGATTAGAATTAAAATAACTTAATAAAGCATAAGATTTCTAATAGACAGCCATTTTAATTGAATATTGTCAAAAAGATCAGAATGTCACTGAACCAGGGCTTAATATTGTGGAAATATTAACTAATCTCTTATTCTCTTGTAATAATCGATCTCCCACTGACTTTGTTTGACATTTTAAATTAAACTTAATAGTTGTGCAATATATTCTGAACTGAATTACAATTTTATAAACTTTTTAATCTATTTTAGGAATGGAATATAAATTACCTTTAGTAAGAACATCTACTTCTCCATCTTCATGCTCATGAACCTGCAGAAACCAAATCAGTAGTTAGATATTATACTTGGAAAGTCAACAGTACAGATGATGAATGCAGCTTTTGTAACGGCACAAAAAAAGATTAAAGTTATGGTTTACGAAAACTAGTTCACAATTTGAGAAGTGTCATTGGTGATTGGAGCACCAATCAACAGAGTCAAAAACCAAAGTTGATCTCAGATAGTTTAAAAAAGTGTGTGGCGCTTTGATGTGTTTGATCCAAAAAACCAATGTGCAATGTGTGAGGCACGCACATCACATATGCAAGGCATTCGTTATTAAATAAAAATACTAAAGATTATTTATAGATGACATTTTAACTTGTTAACCTTTACACACTAAAATATAAGACGCTCTCATCATCTCTGATCAGATTTGTTCATTTGATTGTCTAATTAGTTAAAATACTCAAATCCATTGCTCAATCGATAGTCATATTTGTTCAAACAAAATTATAAAAAAAAAACTCAGACCCATTGCAAATCGGTTCAAATACTGGTTAACTGCATAAAGCATCAGCCGCATCACATGCCCCTCATTCGATGCACACGTTACGCCCTCCTGATGGGCGCATTTCAAAACCAAGACCTCACTAGATTACTAAAAAAAACAAATCTTCTGGTATAATCGTTAAAACACATACCTTAATCACTCGATGAACAATTGGAATTTCACGCCCCTGCACACATATAAGAGCAGAACCATATATCAGGGAAGTTAGTTTTGTCAAATGTCAAGTACTGGATTTTTAAGCATTTTTCAAAATACTGTAATACACTAATACTAGCTTGTAAATTATCAATAAAGACAATAGGTGAGCAGAAATTGCAACATATAAATCATAAAGATTCAAAGAAAATGATAACTGATCTAACACAACACGATTCTCATAGCTAAGCGAGGTTAAAAATATATGTTATACGTGCAATCGTGCATTTTTCACAAGGATTCAAGAAGCTACTGAGGCAGTAATTAAAGAGATAATCTACTAAAAGCACTCTAATAACATAAAGATAAAATTTTATTAAGAAACTTACATCAACATTAAACACCACAATTTCTCCAGCACGAATCGGTTCCTTACTCATATGCAGAAACAGAATATCACCCTACAAGACATTCAAAAGCGTTAGGACTTAGAACACAAAAGCAAATTTACATACCAACAAGTTACAACTTCTTTACAAGGGTCAAGCTGGAAACTTGCAGTATATAACAAGAACAAACCATCATTTTGATCCAACGAAAAACACCGGCCAACTCCGCCTACCAAAACTTATAAAAAAAAAGACCACATACCCTTTTGAAACCAGGCTCCATACTTCCAGAAAGCACAACAACAACAGGTGATTCACTACCAGTAATACACATAAGCCCTTTCCATATTATTAACGCTGATGTAACAATCATACCTGTAAAGATAATGGCACAAACAATGATATATAAAATTAGGGTTAACTTATCCTACACAGTGTCACAGTGTAAAATAAATAAGAAGGGTGAGAAGGATACAAAAAACACATTGGGTCACGGAATATAACACAATGCCGAGAAAAAAAGACACAATGACTATGAGTCGCAAAAATGACACAATGACGAAAATAAAGAAAGACACAATGCCACATCACAACGTTCTAACACAAATTCTAAAAACTACAAGCTAAAAATCCAAAAAAGCGAAAATCTAAAAACTAAGATTGAAGAGTTTGATGAGACGGTTCCAAAGCCGCTTGAATGAGTTCAATCGGAGTCCGTTTGATAACCTTGTAACGACTTCCTATTTTTAACTATTTGATCCTAACCCTATGAAATTAAACCATATCCTTATACAAGAACTAATAATAATCAAGACTGCAAAAAAAGGTTACATCTTGCAACAAATCCTACTAAAACTTCAAAATAATATAATAAAGATTATAACCCTTCAAAATTCAGTTACAAAAATTCATACCCAAGTCTAAAAAACTGATAAAGATCCATAAAAATGAGAAATTTACAGAATAAAAGCAGATCGGTAGGTTAAAGTAATTTCTTTAACATCTAATGATGATAATAATAATAATAATAATAATAATAATAATAATAATAATAATAATAATAATAAAATGTATGAAAGAAGAATAACGAACCAAGGCTAATGGCTTGAGTGATTAGTTGTCTGAACTGCATAGATTTCAATGAATCGATTTGTTCTCCAATCCATCCCATCTTTGTGTTATGAAATTGTGTCTCTGTGTAGAAAGTGTAGAAGTAATTTTGCCCTAATTTGTTCATACGTTACAAAGATTATTAGTATAAAACGTGTTGAAGAAAGTTACAGAAGTGGACCCTAGAGTATGTGTCAAGTTGTAGTTTTGGGGTTTAAGTTTTGAAACTTGGAAATGTAAGTTTTTTGGGTTAGGATTTTTACATGAAGTTCGTGTTGGCTTGATTTCGAACTCTAATAGACCGGTTAGGGTTGGGTCGTATGGATCATAAGACTATGGATAATGATGGGTTTAAAGTTTAAACAAATTACAAGTTGGTGAATTTGGAGGACTAAATTTGACATGATGCTTAAATTTGTTAAGTTTCGAATTATTTTGTAATTGGTGTGATAATGTCTGATCGAATGTCGCGGTCCGGTCAAAGATAGTATTTATATGTCCTATATTACCTTAACTAATGTAGTAGTGGCAACAAATGGTATCGAACCATGAAGAGTCTGTGGTTGGTGAAAAAGGTCTTAGTTGATTAAAAAGATGTCACTTTATGAAGTTTAGTTAATTATGAAGTTTGCATATTTTTGCTCATTTAAGAATTGTTTCATTGAAAGTTGTGAACCATAATGAATTCGAATTGATTGCAAATATAAAACAAGGTAATTGATTAAGTAAATGCTTGTTGTAACAATTATAATAAAAGACTCACACCCGGGTTTCAACGATTGATTACTAAGGTTCTAACAAATGGGTCAACTACAACTATTGCAAATGATGTTCGCGGGTTAGTTGTTTCATTAGGTTTAGGTATCAAAAATCATCAATATCTATGATGGACAATAATACACTTTATAACACTAGAACATACAACCCTAGATTTGTGTTAAAGTAAGGAATCATGTTCATGACACTAGAAATTGGCACAAGATCAATTAACTAAAATTAAGTCAACATAAGATTAATCACAATTCAACATAATTGTTTGACATTCAAAAGCAAATACAAGATAGAAAATACACAATGTTTAGAACCCTAGAATCAGTGTTTACACCCAGATATGAATAAAAGCTTAGCCAAGCATGGCCATAGAAATCATCATATGTTGTTGTTGGTCTTCAATCTTCAAAAATAGATGTTATGGAATGATTAGTAATCAATTGAATGATTAGATATGAATGTTGGTGGAAAAGATGCCTGCCTCTGGTTAAAGGGATTGATTTTTATTGATTAAAATCGTAACCCCCGTCATAACTCATGCATTAAATAACTAAAATTTGAAATCACCAGGTTTTGGCGTATTTTACGAAAAAATTGGCGTAGGATACGATAGACCAATTTCTTCTACGCCAAAAGCTGCTGCTCCACGTGACAAGTTGCACCCTTCCTACGCCAATGGCATAGGTTACGCCAAAAGTGTTGTAGGATACGCCAAAAGCACCAATTTTCTTGAATTTGGCTTTCCTTGCTTGTTTCGGGTTCCACGTTTCTTCTGGGCTGCTCCAAGACTCCATATTTGCACTCCCAAGTTGTCAAAACCTGAAATAACAAAATAATATCAAAGCACTACTATTTGACAACATTTCATATCTTATAACTCACTTTAAAACATCCTAGTGCACAGTTCTTTACCAACCTATCAATATCTTAGGGTTATTTAGCAACAACCTCTGGGTCAGTAAGTGTTGAACCAGTAGGAGGTTTGATTGTATGAGAGACTTTGAGCTAGTGAGAGGCCCAACTAGCTGGTGGTGGTGGGTCGAGGAGGTGGTGCATGAGTAGCTGACTAAGGGTTATTGTCACACCCCGCCTAAGGCAAAAACGCGAGGTGAGACGAACATGGTGATCACAAACATTGTTTATACGAGAAATACTAAATGTCATTTATTTCATCAAACACATAAGTCACATAGTCGAATACAAATAACAAATCCTAACAAGTGTTTCAAACTGTTACATCAAGATAACAAAACAAGAGACTTCTGCAGGCATTCCTAAGCTTGCCTCCTTATTATCCTTACTTGGTTTCCTGAAAAACATGCTTACAAGTGTCAACTAAAAAGTCGGTGAGTCCGTAGGTTTTGTTGACTCGATAAAACAGTTTTGTTGCTCAGAATGTTTCGTTGTCTGTGTCCATGCAGAATATAGTTACCATGAGCACCATAACCAAACCACGACGTCCATGTTCACCCCGCCCCAATGCCTTATCGCGAGACATTGTAAAGTATGGATAATATGCATTCATATGTGTTAGCGCGACTAACAGTGAAAGGGGGTGTCAACCCAAATAACCTAAGCTAATGATTATAGTTGTCCGGGGATTTTTTGTTGATCTGCGATAATTGTGGATCTAACTCATGTAACACATATTGTTGTCATGTACATATGTTGATCTGTAGCATGTTTCTCCCCGAAGTTGCAAAACAGTAAAACCGTAAAAGGAGCCACGAAACTCACCTGGTAGTGTCACGTGTGGTCTAGTCATCATAAATGATCATCATGGTTTGATGATTATGTGAGTTGGCATGGACAAGATGTGTTAGTTGATCATAATCATCATCCTAGGAACTTTCGGCCGATTATGAGGTGTATCAAATCAAGTAGTTTTTGGCAAAGATCATGCCTAGGAAAAGTGGTGTGTGTTTGAGTAAGGCCTAGTTATGTGCAAGAGAAGTTGGTTGTCCATTTGTGCCATGCATGAGAAGTAATGACAAGTTTAATAAATGATCATCATGGTTTGATGATTATGTGACCACTCACTCACCTTGTCCCTTTCCTAATTCCTTCGGCCGATTGCTATCTATCATAGGAGAGGTATATAATCTCACTTAGGCAAAACAATCAAAGGAGTACATTACCATTTAGGTGTAAGACAAGGACATGTCATGTAGACAATGATAGTTCAAGTGATGGTGATGGTGCTATGTCTTCCACTTTGGCCGATGGGTTGTCAAGGAAAAAGTGGAGCTTCTAGATCATAGCATCCATGACTTGGTGAGTTTGTGACTTGCCTAATTGGTATAAAGAATGTACACACATGTTTATATATATATATAGGGGGAGGATAAATTGAAAACCTCCCCCAGTTAAAGAAACTATGAAAACCGGATCTTAGCCATTGATTTGCTTTCATCAATGGCCCATGTTTATTCTGTCTTTTTTTCTTTATAATTTACAGCAAAGGAGAACATAAAGGAAGATAAGGGTAGGATTGTCCAACATTTTTCACTCTCTCTTTTCCCTCTTTTCCCAGACATACAAGAGCCATCATTTCAACTAATGTTTCTCTTTCCTCTAACACTTTACACTTTGAAAAGAAATAGGATAAAGAAAGTAAGAAAATTCAAATGATGATAAACTTCATTTGCAGACCATAGAGGTATGTTCATCTTTCTCAGTACCTCATCTTTCTCAAGTTTGTTATAGATCAATTACAAACCGATTCGTCTTCTTCCTTTTAGGGTTTTTAAAATTTGTAACAGCTTACAGGTCTTTTGGTCTGATTCCTCATTATCCGACTCCTATTTTGTAACATCATAGAACAAGTTTACAGTACAAACCGATTTGTTTTCTCCCTATTGGAGTTTTTAAAATCTGTAACATATTACAGATACTTTAGTCGGTTTCTTTATAATCCAGTTGTCAAAAAATTATTTATAGGGCAATTTTCCCCAAAATAGGATTGTTATTAGGGAACCTACAAACGATTTAATTTCTTTTTTAGGGATTCATAAACTCAAATCGATATCAAAATGTATTTTTTTTTTTCAAAAAGAAGAGAGTTCGAACGATAACATGGTTTTGAATGTGATAATTGTTTTTTTTTAAATCGTTCCAACATCGGTGTTATGTTTTGTTTTCTAAGATACTTTATTTTAGGTTATTCTGTTACATGATTTGTTAGTCTTATACATGCTATGTGCCATGCTCAGTTAAATGAGTTATAGTTTTAGCCCCATAGTTTTAGTGTATATCGGTCTTTGAGGAGATAATATATTAATAATATTGTTTTTTTACATAGTTTCTAAAATAGTTTTTCATTTACACAGTATTTGTTTGTTACACGTTTTGACTTAGTTTAAAGAGTTGAATAAGAGAGTGTTTATGCATTATTCTATGGTTCTAATACAAAAAAAGGTATGTTATTGTGTTCTTGATTGTATTGTAACATAAAATCAAAAGCATTTTAATACTGCAATATAAAACCTTAATTGCCCATTAATGGATAATACTGTTGCTTTTCAAAAAAATCATTTTAGCGTATTATAATGCTAAACTTCTTTCTCTCATAAACAGCCATGCATATGTATTGTTTTAAAAAAAATCCATATTATTGTTTCCAAATTATAAATGTTAAAGGTGGGTAGACTAACTGGTTATTTTTGCTTGCCCCTGCAGATATTGAAATGTAACATTATTGGTTTAAATTGTTGTAATGTAACATAAAAAAATAAAATAATATTCATGTTTTAATTTTTTTAATGGTTAAAAACGATACAATGTGTAATCTTCATGAGGATGTTGTGAAACAAAGGGACTCCAAAGCTGAAAAGAATATAAAGAAACTGAAGAAGGGAGATAAGAAAAGTGAATACTCAAAGACAAAAGCAAAGAAAAGCTGTCTTTAGATGTTTATGTAATTGTTATTCAAATATCTCTTTAAGTAATTGTTATTAGGCTGTAATGACTTATGTACTTATGAACAATTATGTTACCTAAACATATACATTTATGTAATTCTATGAATTATGGTACATATTCGGCCGTAATAACTTATGTTATTATTCAATTGTAACTAGAAAAATATACTTATGTAAATCTACCAATTATGCTACTTATTCGGTTGTAACAACTTATGTTACCTAGTCCATGTCATACAAAAAATAGTAAATAATTGATATATATAATATTAGTTAAGTTGTAAACAACTTATGTTATTATTCAGTTTTTACTAGAAAATATATATTTATGTAATTGCTCCAATTATGTTGCTTATTCAAATGAACTACTTATGTTATCTATTCATTTGTAACTAAGAATGTTAAATATATAATTCAAAATGTTATATACTTCATGTTATATTAAAATAGTAAATAAACGATATATATATGTTAGAGTGTTACAAATTGTACTTCTTTCTCAAATGTACAACTTGTATGTTACACCTTCTACTTCCGACATTAGATTCACAAAAGATGTGTTACAAAATCACACATATCTCAAGAAAACCAAACTAGCCTGAAACAGTCATTAACACTAGTTAAGTTGTAAAAATACAAACTCATACTTTTTAGGTGTGGAAAAGTAAAAGTTGTTCAATGGGTTAAGTAATCCATCAAAAGATATGAAAAGGTAAATTTATGGGAAACCTAAAAAGTTATGCTCATGTCAGACTAAGGAGCATACAGACATACAATGTTGTTTTGTCATGTCAAATCCAATGTTCTAGGTGTAATATCTAACAACTAAATAAATATATAGTAGATTTTTGGGATATAGTTGTATAATTGCATGGGTAAATAGGTGTACTCACCAAACTTATTATGAAATAAATTTACACAGTAAAAAAACATACAATATCATTTCCTTTGTTCTGTAACATCAATTTTTACAAAATAAATAAATAAATTCAATTAACACTAAATGTTATAATATAATTTCCTGAAACATACAAAATTAACCAAAAAATATAAAACCTGTAACATATTACCCAGATCGTAAACTTCGATTAACATAAAAATTTAATTAACACAAAATCTTATAAAAAATCAAAACTTACAAACTTAACCCACGATATAAACTAGTAACATATTAACATATTACCCAGATTCTAAACGTCCATTAACCAAAAAAACCTTCAGTTAACACAAAATTTTATAATAAAAATCCCTAAAACTTATAAAATTAACCCAAAATATGAAATCTGTAACATATTACCCATATCCTAAACTTCAATTAGCACAAAAAAACCCTTCAACTAACACAAAACTTGCAAAATTAACATAAATTATAAAACCTATAACATATAATTACAATCCATGTTGAACAACCTACAACTCAAACCTTACAACATTAATATACAATTGAAACCTGTAACATATTACAATTTGTGTTGAACAACCTCCGACCAGCATCACCATTATGGGCCCTTGTTTGAAGCTAAGATCTATTAATAAAAAGACAAATTTTTAGAAACCCAGAAATTATCCACTGACCAGGAGTTGAAATCCCAGAAGAATCGTCGTCGACGGTTGACGTGGTTGACTCTTCCACTCGATGTGGCAGACATGCTCGACTCTTCCACCCCCATCGTCTATTTATCTCTCTACGTCTTCTCTGTCTCTCTCTCTCCCACCTCTCTCTCTAGGTGACATAATCCCAACCAAATGTTAGCCATCGTCATTGATAAAACCATTCTTGAGGGCATAAGGATTTACGTGAACCTGAGTTAGAAATTGTGGATCTAGATTAGGTGTTTTGATAGAAAGAGAGAGATAGAGGAAATTGATTAATAAATGGAAAATAAGAGAGAGAAGAGAGGGATAGACTATGTGATAGATTCAGAAAAAAACAGAGGAAAAATTTAACTCTGACATGTGACAGATTCAAAAAAGAACAAAATAAGTGAAGTACCAAATTTACCCTTACAGTGATCTTCAAACAATAGAACGTGGAACAATTTGAGCCATTGGATGGGTTTTGAAAGTTTCTTTAACTCAGATGGGTTTTCTAGTTATACTTTCCCTAGTTATACACACACATACATATGTGTGTGTATACAAGTCCATTGTCTTGTCCCTATCAATAATATATAATCACATGGTAATATACATACATATATATATATATTGTATTTGTCCTATCATACACATGTGTTTTTTTTTTAAATATATAGTTTTAGTCTCATAAAATTCATATGCTTTTGTTGATCCTTATGATGGTCATGGTGTTCGGGTAGAGTTCGTAATCGTTCAAATAATGAGGCGCACTGACACACTTATTCTAAACACACAGTCGAATAAAGACAGTTAATTGTACGGTCTCGACTAGTAGATTTGGCGAGTGTCACAGTTATGAACACAAGTGAATGGATAAAGTGGTGAAATTTTCACTCAACATCATTTTGAAACTTAATAGGTAACTTATTGACTGATTCAGAGGTGCCATGTCAGTGAACTAAAGACACTTAACGTTGACTGATTCAGATGTAACCTTTTAATATAATCACTAAGAGGCTACCAAACAACCCCTTCAAGGTTAGCGGACATATATGCATGAGGTGTATGATGCATGTGAGTAGGTTTTCAATAGGGGTGCAAATGAGCCGAGCAGCTCGCGAGCTACTCGAGATCGGCTCGGCAAAAAGCTCGAAACGAGACGAGCCTTATCGAGCTCGAGCCGAGCTTGAGCCTAAAATAAAGCTCGTTTACTTATCGAGCTCGAGCTCGAGCCTGGCATATGAAGCTCGACAGGCTCGTCGAGCCTTATCGAGCCTAATATAATATTAGGTTTATTAATA
Organism: Ambrosia x helenae; assembly: GCA_030844895.1. NCBI lineage: Eukaryota > Viridiplantae > Streptophyta > Magnoliopsida > Asterales > Asteraceae > Ambrosia > Ambrosia x helenae. Next base: position 96,948,922 of record CM061225.1, read on the forward strand.
TTTTATATTATTTACCCACATTGTAAGTCGTGTAATAAACGAGCCGAGCCGAGCTTTTGACTTATCGAGCCTAAACGAGCCTATTATATATATTATTTAATTTAATATATTAATTAATAACCACTAAACGAGCCGAGCCCGAGCCGAGCTCGAGCTTGAGAAACTACTAACGAGCCGAGCTCAAGCTTTAAAAACAAAGCTCGAACCGAGCCGAGCTCGAGCTCGAGCTCTTATAAGTTAATCGAGCTCGAGCTCGAGCCTGGCCGAGCTCGGGCTCGGCTCGGCTCGTTTGCACCCCTAGTTTTCAAGTTTAGAGTTATGTTTTGAATTATCAATAAAGAGTTTGGGAGTCACCCAATTTCGTGTGTTTAAGGGGCTATTTGAATTATCAACGCTGAATGATTCAACACTGAACTAGGTTGAACCTTAGTGAGGCTCTCCTACCATTGTGGGACAAAAAAACTAACCATTAAGATGTCCAACTTAATGATTCGGTACTTAACCATTCAGATCTCTTAATGATTCAACACTTAATCAAACAAACAGTCCCTAAGTCGATTATGATTGATTTTAGGACTTACTTTATGGGTCTTTGGATTTTTGTCATTCATATGTCACATAACTTTTTTTTAATCATGTTTTCTAATAGACGCTCTTGGGACAATAACATATATACTATCCATCTCATATGAATTCAAATTAACCATTTTAGGTGTAGAGGTAAGGTTGTCTACATCTTACCCTCTTCAGACCCTACCTTAGCTTAGCTATAGGTGGGATTAACTGAGTATGATGATGATCAATTGGATTCATATTCTAGTTCTAATGAATTTTGCAAACCGAATACATAACTAATAGTTAACGCCCTAGGGGCGGTGTTTCACGCCCATAACTTTTCACATCAGCTGAGCATTAGTCCATTACACTTGGTCTTGTATGGTGTCCATAAAGCTTAGTAAAGCCTAAGTTTCAAAACAAAAATCAAATATGGTCGTAAATGAATGATAAGGCATAAGGCATTATAATTCTCAATTTATTTGTCTAAATTCAAAACTGAAATTCGTCAACCATTTCCCATTTATAAACCGGAAGTGCCAAACTCATCCTTGACTAAAAACGCACGTTGGAGTCTTTATATCTTTTATAGACTTTCACTCTTCCCTATCTGATTTATAAAAGATCATATTACACCTTGATTTTAACATCAAATTACAACTCAAAGACACGTTCATAAATCATCTATATCTATATCTATACTATCTATATATATATATATACTATACTACTATATAATGGGTTCTAGATGGGCAATATAGTAATTTTCCTTTAATTTTAAGACACATAAAAACATTGTTTTTGCATTTGGTACAACAGTTAATGCATAAATAATTTATCATTTACAATATTGTCCTTCTACATTTTAACATTTAATAATGTGGTGTAATAAATGAAAACAATAATGTAGTGTTATTACATCTAACATTTATATTTATGATGCAATACTATTTTATAAAAGCTTGTAAAAAACTTATTAACTTATACAAAAAAATACATAAAAATTTGACTAACATATTCAAACTCAAATAAAAGAAATAGGCATTGTCTCATTCGTGACCGACTAGTTCATTAGGAAAACCAAAATAATTGTTAAACAAGAATACATGATGACTTTTAGTTTAAAAGTATAACAATTAAATAACTTATTAACTTATACTAAAAATAATACATAAAAATTTGACTAACATATTCAAACTCAAATAAAAGAGATAGACATTGTCCCATTCGTGACTAACTTGGCCATTAGCAAAACCAAAATAATTGTCAAACAAGAATACATGATGACTTTTAGTTTAAAAGTTATTGTATATGTAATAAAAGTTTACGATTAAAAATTACAATCAGACAAATGTTGTGTTAATCAAAAACAATGACATGCTTATTGTGTTAATCAAGAGCAACATCATGGTTTCTATGATCCGCACATACAACACAAACTTCTCAGATACTGAAATCTGAGAAATGGTGTATATACGTTCGGAGCATATTCGGGAATATACCAAAAAATCGACCAGTAAGTACCACGGGGTGGCAAACCCATCCCACACGCCATTCTTTATTTTTTATGGCTTCATTTAGAGTATCTAGCTACTTTTTTTTACCAGATACTGAAATCTTGTCTTTTGCTTCAAATTTTCTGTATTCTCTTGCTTCACTTTATATTTTCATACGTGCTTTAAATATCAAATGAATTCCACCAAAATAATTGTCAAACAAGAATGGCTTTTAGTTTAAAAGTTATTTTATATGCAATAAAGGTTTACGGTTAAAAATTACACATTCGCCAACATGAGAAATGACATACATACGTTCGGAGCATATTAGGGAATATACCTCAAAATCGAACAGTTAGTACCACGGAATGGCAAACCATCCCACACGCCATTCTTTATTTTTTTATGGCTTCATTTAGAGTATTTAGCTACTTTTTTTTCAGAGACGTACTGAAATCTTATCTTCTGATTCAAGTTTTCATTATTCTCCCGCATTTCTTTTAATAATTATTTTTCACTTATGTGTTTTGTATTTAAAAAACTTTATGGTGTCATCTACTGTTTCAAATTGTGGGTTAATTTTACACCGCATGATATTTATTACAAACTTAACGTGTTATTCTACTACAACATCTACACCTACTTTCTACTAAAATTGTACACCCTCTGATCTTATATTACACATTATCAGTATGTTTGTATAATGTACAACACAAACAACCCAATTGACTAAAAGCAACAGCCAAACACAGTGTAGCCCCGTCGCAACGCGCGTGTTCCTACTAGTTACATGTAACTTGTAAAAAAAAAACGATTCATAAGTTGTTTCTTTTCATTGCAATTTCCTTCATCGGTCATGTATTTGAGTTGCAATTCGTTTGTAAATACTTCCATATTGGGTAGTTATTTTACTATTTTAGTGAAATGACATCTTCATTAGAGATTTTTGAAAGGCATCCGCATAATTATTTGTTTTACCAAGAAAATGCCACCTTTTTGGGAGTTATTGTGATATTCTTTTCAAAGTAAAAGAATGTGTTTGACCCAAAAAAGCAATGAATATTGAATGCTAACTTCAAACCTTTGTGTTATGAAAAAAATCATTATATTATATTCTCATTTGTCTCCATTCAAATCCACCTTAATACAAATACCTCTCTTTGGATACTTCGTTACTATCAACATTTGTTTGATCTTTCCAAAGTAAGTAACTAAACATGGCCAAAAGTCGACTCACCACCCAACCCTCATTCAAAATCTCCAAGAAACAACCCACCCATCAATTTAACAACCTCATAAAAGTTTTAAAGCCAAAGGTGTTCATAACTTCCTCTTCCAACTTCAAGACCTTGGTTCAAGAGCTCACAGGCAACGGTTCACACTCTTCGGTCCCTCCTACTACTATGCATGTTGTATCATCTGAACCAACTCATGTGATCCATATTGATGATCGACAGGATAGCCCTGACCCTAGCCTTGATTATAGCCTTGATCCTAGTCTTGGGTTTAGCCCTGATCCAAGTTTAGATGACATGATCATGTCGTTTGATTATAGTAATGTTTCGGCTAAAGAGTTAGGGTTCCAGTGGCCAGAAGATCCGATCACGGGCTATGTGAATCGTGAGATTGAGCTCAGGAACATTGAGTCATGGCTCCTAGACTTCGATCCATCAGCTTGTATCCATGATGTACCGTTTATGCCCATGGGCACATACGAGTATGACTACAACATGCCGGTTATCATGTGATCTATGAGTGTGTATGTATATATATTTGGTCATCACATATTGTGTATTTTGTTAATATTTGTTACTTGTATATAATATACGTACGGTTGTATATTCTCTCTCCTATTATTCAGTATTAATTATATTTATTCGTTTATTTTATAAATACAAGCTAAATGCGTCACTAATGTATGTAGAAGCTCATGTTATGATTTTTACTTCATTGATATCAAATATGCGTATTCCAAACACTTGAAACTTTATGTTTATCCCTTTTATTAATTTTCTTTAGTACGATTTGCAGTGTAAAACTAAACCCTTAAAGATTTAGAAATCTCCAACTTCAATGTGTGTTCAAGCATCGCCTAGCTTATTGCCTAGCTAGGAAGACTATGGGCCAGGTTGGTTACCGGAAATCCTAGCTCCCTTTGAAAGAGTTAAGCTTCTCATATTAGTAATGCTTTTGTTCTTAAAATGCCGAACTCTAGAGTCTTATAATGTAACACCGAACTCTAAAGCCTTATAATGTAAATATAATATTTGCATAAAGTAATGATATAACTGGATAAATCTTTTTTTTTCTTTTTTTTTTTATGATTAAGGTTTGCAAAATCATTGAGAATAACTCGTTATAACCAAACAATAACATGATATTTGGCTGTTCTTTTTTTTTTTACGACTTTTAGAATGACTAGGTGGTCGCATGTCAGTTTGCGGGACCAACCCCGGTTTGAGAACCCACAAGGCTTCTCCATAGTTCGATTCTTAGTTATGAATGTCCATGCTTAATCAAAACTCGCTATTTATTTTAAACATGGTTTTCAGCCAGGATGATATCTAGTTATTAATATATTCAATTTTAAACCAACATGTTTTTATGTGTGTGTGTGTTTTTTTTTTTTAAATTATTTAAAATAAACTTATGTATTCGATTCTTGTTATGATTTGTATTTGTAACTCAGTATAGATTTTAAACCAAAACTCAATCATTACCAAACCAGTTTACATCGGAAATCATCAATATAAACACTTGACGATTGGTAATTAACAAATTGAATTGACCTTTTTTATTTTTCATGTTTAAACATTGACTAAATATAAATCATATATTGACACACACTTGGCATGCGCATGCATATGAGAACCGAGTGCACAATGTGCCGACGAAACCATATAAAACTTTCACCACTTAAAACTAAAAGACACCATATAGGGTCGACATTTGCTCTGGGGCGGATCTAGGGGCTTTTAGGGGGTTCCGAGAAACCACCTCGGTTTGGAAAAAATTAAAAAATTTAGTAGAAAATTTCAAAAACTTAGTTAAAATCTACGAAAGGAACCCTCTGAAAATCCGTCCTAGATACGCCACTGCATTTGCTCCATTGACACCGATCGTTGTAGATAGAAGTTTTGTGACCCTAAGGTTATAAGTTCAGACTCACTTCGGCACAAAAATCTTGTTGCCTTTAACAGGGGTTGCCAAGAGCTCTTCTGGCATAGGCAAGTCAAAGGGTTTTACGAGCTAGTCTGTTTCCTCCTGGAACGGTTTGGCATCATCCTCGAGCGTCAAACTAAGGATGGACCATTGAAATCCTATCTGAGGTATGGACATACCTTGGCTATGAAGAGGCAGGCCACTGAACCCGAATTGCCAACGTCGTTCCAGGAAAAAAACTCACCATATAGGCATAAACGTTGTCGGCACAAACTGAATATGCAGGTGAAAGAGTGAACTATACGCCGACGAAAGAGTGTGCAATGCTTTCAGGGCCGGCTCAATCTTTGTGGAGGCCTAAAGAAAATACTAAAATAGAGGCCTTTTTTCAAAACTAAAGCAATTAGCGTAAAACGTGAAGATAACACTAATTGCAGGATTAGAACTATTTACATGTTAAATACAATATTTACATGTTAAATACAATAAAAAAAAGACTTGAAGACCATAAATATATTAAAACTAGTATATTACCCGCCGCGCTATGCGCAACGCGGAAATACGTAGCCCGGCATGTTGTAAGGCGATTTTTGCCCGCGCGTTGTGGCGGGGTTGACACAACTGGATTGTACAACCATACGTGTTCTCAAATTTTTTTTTACAACAAGTCTGAAAATAAGAAGAAAGTTCATATTTAACTTGTCTTCAATGTTGGGCTCTGTAGCTCTTCTTAAAAAATCTGAACGACACCAAAAATAATATACGATTATTATTATTATACGATTATTAGAAGAGAAGCAATTATTGTTTGAATCAAAGAAGTTAACAAAAATGGATATAAAGGAGGGTGGATTAAAAAAGCAGGGAAACGTGGCTGTGAAAGAAGGCCAAGGATGATTAGGTGTAATGCTAAAGTGTTGGCTATGAGTGTGTTTGTGATTCACCATCAGTAAGCCTAGCAATTACTGTAGCAAAGGATGAGAAATGTTATATATAATAATTTGAGAGCCCTGATGGATTAGAGGCCTAAAGTCATAGCTTTAAAATACTTTCCCTTGGCCAATGATCTCCAGCCTAGCTGGTTTGAGGTGGGAAGGTTTACCTCCTTGGAGGGTTCCTGCCCGGGTTTGGTCTCAGGTTCGATTCCCACGTTCCACCAAAAAAATAACCATTGGGTTTGAAAGGAGAAACCCGTGTGGTTCATATGGGATTCGATCCTGGGCAGTGGTCGCTTTGCAACACGGGATTTACCACTGAAACACTACTTTCCAAAAAAAAAAAAAATACTTTCCCTTGACTTTCATTTTGTGCCAGTAGCACATTTTTCACTCGATTCATATTTATTGGTTTATGTGGTCCATATTTACATATGCAAAAATAATTGCCAATGTTCATTTTGTTAACTTTGTACGGCCAAATATTCATTTTGGTTGTCATCCCTATTCAATCTCAGTACATACGATTTCTCGATTCTGGTTTGATCGGTTCAACTTGGTTCCAAACAAATGGGGAAGATGGTAAAGGTCACTATACCAAATATAAATTATTGTTGCATAAAAGAGAGAGAAGACGGTAAATGTCACTGTACCAATGGAGCATTCACACAGTTCATCTAGTCCGCTAGATTCCAACCATGGATTTGGCTACTAGTTGACTTGCATTTTTCATGCGCCGTGACGGTTTACGTTGCAGCTAAAACTCCTTTCACACAAACTTATAATACTCAAAATATTCTCTAACTTGTCTTATACTCTTATTTGAGTATGTAACTAATAAAGTATTGTTAATAAGTTTATGCAATTTGGTATACTCAATATTATAATATATAAAGAAAGTTGTATATGTGTTAGCTAGGGTGGTAACTCTTTAACATGATGCAAAAATAATGATCGGGAAACCCTTTCTATTCATTTAATTAAACGGGTCATGTTTAGATTGATTTATTTAGCTTAATTCACTTGATTAAACAAGTAAATCTCGCAACCCGTTTAACCTACTTAATGCGACCTGCTAACCCATTTACAATCAAGGGTGTGAACGAGACGAGATGAGACGAGCCTAGGCTGCTTAGAATTTGATTATAAGAATCCGGATTCGAGTTTAGTAAATCGAATACGCATTTATAATTTTGAATTTGATTCGATTCAAAATCCAAATTCAAATTATGCACTCATTTTTAAATACACACATATATTAATGTAGCGGGTAGAAATCCAAATATTGAATAGATCGGCAATTCGGCATATAACAATATTTGTCCATTAGTAATTGAAATTACATTCGTAAGAATACAAGCCGAAACATACTATTTGTAAAGCGGCCATACTTCCTATATATTGATCACATTTTTACTATGGATTATTATCACAAACAAGTTTTTTAAGTAAGAATTTGATTTATTAATTTTTTTTTAACTTTAAATATCTCTCGAACAAGTGCTTGGTTTGATACTTTATAGCATCCTAGATGCAATTTTTCAAGGTCACGAGTTCGAGGTTGGTGTGGTGGTGAACAGCAAATACTGTGGTTTTATAAAATACCATTTTTCTTTTAAAAAAACTAGTAATCAGCAAATGTTGCAATTTAAAAAAAAGAACTAGTTATTGTTAAATTTATATTATTTTATTTGTAACAACCCAGAGCGGACCCCGAATTTTTTTTCGAATTATTATGTATATACGACGAATAAAACATCGACCATAAATATTAAATAGTATGATTAGTTGTGAAACTAAAAACCGAACCATCGTATATATAGAATATTATCAAATTGCGTGTTATGAGACCGAGCTAAAACGCAATACGAACCCGAAACCGACCTGTGACTAATCAAGATTAGTCATCCATGGGACACATGGCATGGGTGCCATGTGCCCCATGGCACCCTTGATTATTTAACACCACATACACCACACATTATCTAGTAATATAAAACCCAAACCATCCCTGCCCAACCCCTTCTACTCAAACCACACATACACACGCACAGTTACAATAGAAAGAGACAGGAAGCCGGTGGCGTCTACCGCCTTTTATGGCGGAGCTCCGGTGAGTCAGACCCAACCCACACCCGTATTCCCACTGTAAGAACTAGACAGGAAGAGAGAGAGACACACACAGATCTAGATCGAAGCAGAGAGAAAGGAATACGTGGAGGAGAGGAAGCCACCGGTCAAGGTGTCTGGTTGTCCGGTTCTATTAACGAGGAAGACGACGACTGTTCACGGCGGCGAAGGTGGTGGCTGCTCCAATAGGCCCAGATTCAACTGTAAAGAGGGCTCCAGTGGTTGCCGGATTAGGGTCGTGACTGATGAAGGGTTCGGGTGTTGTTGATAGCGGTGACTGTAAGTGGTGGTTGTACTGTGATGGTCAACGGGAGTCAACCTGCAATGGACTAGTCGACTAAAAAGATCCGAGAGGACTTTGCATGTAAACAATAGGTGGGCTCAAGACCTCGGCATAATGTACAAATGTGTAGCACTACAGGTGAGTCTCGTGAACCTTCCCCTCTTTTACTTTTATTAAACGTTTTGGGTGAACGCATGTTTCCATTTGACAACCAATGAGAAACCAGTATGATGTGACAAGGTACTCCCGATACCATTCACACTCATCAACCCAAGGGAATTGGGCCACTTAATATGTGGGTAGTACTACTTGGGAAACCCCCACACACAGTGGATCCGGAAGCCCGGAGAACCCTCCACTGAGATTTGTGACACGTATTATGCCAAGGAATCCATAATGGGAGTATATGGATTCAGTGTCAGGTTTGAGGTGTGGCTTGTACATCACCAGTGCAACCATATGTTGAACCGTATTAACTTGTAAACCTGTTTTGGAATTATAAACTTTTTTGTGGGAAACCATGTAAATTTATAAACCGGCTTTGAACGATAAACTTATTTTAAAACCAGTTTAACGCACACACGGACTCACCAACATATTTGTTGACCCAAACTATTTTTAAGCATGTGTTCAGGTACAATTCATGGATGACCGGCGAGCGCAAGTATAGTATATTAGTTGCGGATTAGAGCATATAGAGCTAATCACGGCTAGAGATTGGATTGATTTGAGGATTGCACATCATCAACTGCTTCGACGGCCGCCGCGACTCGTCTTTGCATACCTTTGAACCATTTATTTTAAGTATTGTATTTATATTATGGAACTAGAAATTGTATTAAACCTTTAATATAGTAATTGTTACTTCCGCTGTGCAAGTTTGGTACCAATCTGTATTTTGACCAGGCCCACCTTGGTCGGGTTGTGACAGTTGGTATCAGAGCAGCGGTTGTAGCACACTAGGATTTTCCTTATGGAAAATTCCTAGACTACGACTGAAAGATCGCAGTTTAAGATTTGAGGATTTTCTAGTTAGGAGATACATTGGACATACATAAGACCGGACAAAGTAGTCGCAAAATAAGTCGAAACTTGAGTACCTGAACACACCAGAATGCTTAAATCCATAAAGAACCAGTGTAACCAGTATACGAGCAGTGTTTGACACCTAAAATTTATGACTACGACGGAGATTACTAGAATAATTTTGTGAGGTAAATTGACGATTACACTTGATATCACGTAATCATGAATTTACAGGCACGGAAAGGTTCTAAGAAATCCGAGGAGTCGTTGAAATTTTTAGTGTCGAACATGGTGATCGAAAACTTTTGTGATAAAATGACCTACCTTAGAATCGTAACGAACCTAGGACATGTTTGTATGACTATATTTGGGGTTGGAAATCGTTGTTCTATTGGCGTATTTTAATAGTATATATACGGGTACATATCTAACTGTCGTAATACTCTTACTTTTAACCTATATGTGCGTACCATAAATCTATATAAATGTTATTATTTGTGAATAATTTTTATGCTTAAGTTATGAACTAACCATGGAAACCAGGTACCTAACCAAAACTTAGTGCTAAATCTGGAAAGAAATTCAAAACACCAAGACGAATCTCGATCAACCAAGTGAACAGATGTCATTAATCCGATAAGTTTTACTTTTAACCAATACTTATTGTCTACCATACATAGTGTTGTCTCCATTTATATAAGTCCGTGTGTTTATAATCATAGGATCATTTGATTACGTTTCTTATGAATTCAGATTCAAATTGCAAGTTAACCTTGGATTACTATATTCTTTTATTTAAGCTTGACTTATACCGACTTCAGTAGGATTAAGACGAATATAATGTATTGAGTTTTAACCATATAGCAGGTTATAAGGCGTACTTTCGGAACATTAGCAGAAAAGTCAACAACTCGGATGCAAAGAAACACTAACTACTATGAACACCCAACCCTTCTGAACCCTAGATTAAACATTACAAGAGGTATTATTAAGATTTACCATATGCTCTGTCACCTTAATGCTCCATAATATTTTTAGAATAGTGTCAAATACCTTTGGATTATCGAATTGTTAAAGGTTTTCAGGTAGAGTTTTTGATCACTTTAGTTTCATCTTGTTCACCTTAGTGTCAAGACCTTTGGATTGGTTCCGTAAATATTAATACAGAGACGAATTATCAAAAGTTATATAGTTAGGCTCTAACGGGGGGAGCGTCTACGATTACGATAAAGTGTTATGAAGAATATTAGACAGGATTATGAAAATGCAGTCGAATTCTAGTAAGGGAAATATTTTATAGATGGAAACTCGACCATATTAGAAACTAAGGTTTAAATCAAAGGAATGTGTACCCTTTATTTTAATTAAGATGATATATTGTGTTTAGACGTCTAACTTCTGTACTTCTCGACAATTTGTCATCATATCCCACACCATTCACCCATAGAAAACTTTGAAGGCTTAAGAATCCAACCATTGTTCTGACGGTATAGATAGAGTTAACCAAAATAATAAGCATAAAAGCATATAAGAGTGACATGTCTCTAGATCACGACATCATATTTTAGTGGTTAACTCCTCAAAATAAGGTTATTAAGGAATAGTGACTCCCAGGATTCACATAGGATTTCTTAAGAATATTTCTATCAAGTTTTTGAGAGAGATTTCTAGTACGTCTACGAGATATCATTGGTGTGGTGGGTTGGCTGCGGTACACCCTATATATAAACATCAATGATGTGTCGAAAACAAGACTGGGAATCAAACCAAAAACATACCGTAATCTCTAAAATTTCTAGTACATTTTTGAGGTTACCAAAGGTGTGGTGGGTTAGCTGCGTACACCCTATATATAAAACACTACGGTGCATCGAAAATGGAACTGGGAATTTTAACCAAGGACAACTATCAGTTTGTCAATAGTTTACACCATTGTTTTTTAAATCAAAATCTTAGACATCATGAGTGGTTCTGCTTTCTATTCGTGGAATATGGTGTTAAACCCTGTAAGGTTTTAACCTTTCTCTTGATCTTGAGAAATCTTAGCATTCATAAATGTTACCATTGAACACCTAAATATAATAATGAAAGATATCCGTACGAACTCATTAGTACAGATACATAGAAAGTGATTAGTGGTAGCACTACGTAAAAGCAAAACTTGGAACCTATAAGATCAACACCATTTCATTTGACGTAGTGTATGCTCAAAACCTTGACAAAAAGCTTAGACGTTTGAGGTATGATACGTAAACATAGAGTTTTGGAGATTTGGAAACTAAGACGCAAACTAGATTAAACCAAACCGACCGTGATGACTACTTGGGTACACTTGTGCCCATAAGACCTTGTACTCCTAATAACA
>CM061225.1:96960973-96983736 GCA_030844895.1 Ambrosia x helenae
TACACTAGTTTTTATCCGGGAGCGTCCCGGGTTGAAATATATAATATAACATAATAAATTATATTATTATTATTATTATTATTATTATTATTATTATTATTCTTATTATTTTAAACAAATCTTTGCCATAAGTTAATATTTCAAATATAAAAAAACGAATCTCTGCGTCGAGGTATAAATCTAGTGCCATTACAAATGAATTCGGAAGTTTGTATCGATCATTCTAAAAAGAACTAACATGAAATAAGAAAAAAAAAAAGTTAATTATTGAAATATCGAACGCGTTAGTCTAAGGGTTATGTGATGCGTTAAAAAATTCATGGGTTTATGATCGGGTATGTAGTTCGGGTATTTGGGTATGTTGTTTTGGGTAATCAGGTCGGGTATCACCTAATCCCAGACCCGACCCAAACCCACATTTTTTTAAACTAATCCCAAACCCGACACATAATCCTGTCGGGTTACAAAAAATAGTTCATTTTTTTCTCCGATTTTTTATATAGCACTATGGTACTCGTTGGAAAAGATAATAAAACGCTCGTTAATTTAGTGTAATTTTTTTCTTTAAAAAATCTCGTATATAAAAGATATTAACGTTTAAAAGTTATGGGAGGAAACACGAGAGATAAAATAATAAAGGTTTATTATTTAGATTTAGTAGATTAGGTATTTAATAGATTAGATTAAAGATTATAATATATTAGGTTAAATCATATTTATTTCTTTTTTTTAATTGTTTTAAAGTTGTCACATCACATCTTATGTGGCATCTCTCAAGGGAGAGATTGCATAAGAGTATTTTTTTTTTTAATTGGTTTAAAGTTGCACATCACATCTTATGTGGCATCTCTCAGGGAGAGATTGCATTAGAGTTATGACATGTAGGATTAATTCCCTTTGCAATATATATATATATATATATATATAATATATTAGATATAGATGTGGCAGTAGCGTTTTTTAGGTGTGTTTTTTTATTTTTTTTTCCAATGGGTATGACGTGGGAAAGAGAAGCTCCGAAACTAGTTTTCTATTTTTTTACTTAAATTTTGAGTTATGATTTTTTTATTTTATATTTTTTTGTTACTTAATTAGGAGTTTCTCGTGTGTTCTCTCAATAAAATGAGTTCTCTATTGAACCAACCCCTATATATATATGTATATATATAGTATATATATATATTTATCATAATTTTCAATTATTTTTTTTAGTATAAGAGTTCGAGTAACCATTTCAATGGGCGCAGCACCATCGGTGAAGCTTTTGCGATGATGATGACCGCTTTTGTTATTCTTGTGGAGGTCTGTTTTTTTATTTCATTGGTCAATTAGATTTATTAATATCCATATAACTAGCCATTAAAAACATAGTTTAATTGTTGCTTATTGCAAGTTTGTTCTAAAATGTTTTTTACATGTTGCATTCATATTGAAAGTCAACCAGTGGCTTCATCGCTGTCTAAGATATGCAAGTGCCATCCCTTGCCTCCATCTGTTCTTAGCCGTGGTGTTGATTGACTGGTAACTATCATTATTTAACACTTGCATTTAAAGGTAACTAAAAATATGTTTAATAAAAATACGTTTGATAATAGTCAAATCTCTTGTGGACCAAATTTAATAGTGTTATTATTTGATAATGGTCTAACAGGTAATAGTTAGGCTAGGGGTATGGGGGACGGCATTGGTCCGAAACCCTATGCTCGGCCCGGCACACACCGCCCCGGGGTAGTATCATCATCAATGGCAACATATTGTCTGTCCACGCTGTTCCTTCACTTGTTCAATATGACCGTTATACAATGGTCTTTGAACGTTTGGAAAAAAAAAAGGTTTTTTCCAATTATAAATAAATAAACACATTTCATTTTTTTTCACCATCTTCATATTTTCTAACACACTCCCACAATATTTTTAACAAGACTCTATCATCATGGATCCATACCATAACAACCCAAACCGAATCAAACCTAACAATGTAATCAAAAACTGATCCCAAATCCGTTATGATTCTAATTTTACATTCTGAAACCACTCAAGCTCACATGTTTTGTTACTTCAGTAATGCAAGTGATGCCCTTAAGATTCTTATGGTGACGATCATTCCTTGCTTGGAGATGCTGATGAGCTACAGTTCCGTATCAAACCGATCCAGAAAAAGGGACCATCACGATTTTGTAAGATTTCGATTACTTCTCTAGAAGTTTTCATTGCTTAGTGACAGAAACAATACTTTGGATTAATCGTTATTTTGGAGACACTGGTTTTGGACATGACCAGTGAAGAGCTAATATTACTGCCTTGGATATTTGATCAAGTGGCACTTCTTAGTTTTTACATGCTATTATTAAAGCACTTTATTCTATGTTCTTATAAATATATTATTCATGAATGATTATAATAGTTATGTATATCAATTTCTTGAATGAAATCCTCTGTTTTATCAGGTATAACTGATTTTTTTTTTAACTTAGTTGTTGGTGTTTGGGTTGATAGGGCATGTTTTCATCATATCTATATGAATCATTTACATAAATAGTAGAGTTATTATTTTAGAAATTACTTTTGGGGGGTATTGGGGAAAAAAAACCAAAAATGGTGATGTGTAGTTCTCAATTGGCGGCATCTAATAAATCAAACCTTGATGCCGCCAATTGATAAGTTTACATTGAAGCCGCCTAATTTAACCTCCTTGATGCCGCCAATTAAGTATGAGGCATCATAATGATGCCGCCAACCAAGTGTGAGGGATCAATGGTGATGCCGCCAATTGAAACATGATGCCGCCAATTGGTAATGAGGCATCCCTTTAATGCCGCCAATTGATAATGAGGCATCCCTCATATAAATATAATCCCACCAGATTACCATTCTCCATCCACATCCAAACCACACACTCAAACCACACATACTTAAATGCCACCTATCGTAGAAAACCAAAGAAAATACCAATTGTTCTGGAGGGAACGATTTTTTATTGATATTAGGTCGATGTTACATTCACATGGAGTTTTAACTGTTTTCTGCGGGGATAAGCCATACTGTGGCTTCCCTCTTTCTGGGGTCCAAGAAAGCTCGGTCTTTGGATCGGTGTTACATCCACATGAAACTACTTGGATCGATGTTACATCCACACGTGGTATAACACGTGTTGAATGCAACGTTGTCTTTGTAGTTTATAATATTATAAAGTCGGTTGTCGGTGGTGCTCTCAATCTCCAGTGTACCACCTCTATTAATGGCAAACAGACTCTTTAGGGGGGACAACCTTCCAGGCAAAGCCTGTAGCACAAGGCCATCCTATGTTGAAGAATCACGGTCAGTCATTAGCGACGTTGGCGACAACGGATGATGCGATTCTTCATCGTGCTACTTCGGTGTGGCAGCCTGGGTTGATCATTAAGTACCTGTAGATCTTGGTACCAATGTTCAACATATTGATATGCTTCCCCTGCCGCATTCAGATGGGTTTGAATCTGAATGCGGTCCTTATTTACCGCTGACTGGAAGAATGCCTTTCTGTGCCCACAGCTACAGGTTTGCCTTCAATAAAGCAATTATTGATGTCACTGAAGCAATGGAGATGGAAGGCGCAAAATAGAAACTTAATGAAGCAGCGGTAGAATATTGGGATTGGTGATCTCGGGAGACTGGAATAGTGATGGCATAACTGAAATGATCAGAAAACATTCCAAATAACTATTCAATTTCAGCTTTTGTTTAACTATTCTAGCAACTTCCATAGAGAAGTTATCAATCTCACTGTACCTGTGTCCAAAAGAACTAGGCTTCAAACACTACGGGCTTGGTTTCTTTTAGATAAGGAGGTATAATGTACAATGATGTCTTTACGTAGCTTCCAAAACACGACGTCATTGTAGCTCATATGTTATTATCTCTTCTCTTATTCTCTGTTTCTCAAGTTCTCGATGGATTATTCCTCTCATATCATGGATCAGAGATATTTAAGCTAATAAAACTTACACACAAGCTATTGGAATTGGTGATCTCGGAAATAGATTGTCTTGTAACTCGGTAGATTGTATAGTTTGTTTGGTTGACTAGTTTGGAAAAATAGTTGTTAAATAAATTTGTATTATGTGTTTTAAATAAATCTATCATTACTACATGTATTTATTTACTTTTATTTTAGAAAAGTTCTGATAATAATAGTAGTGGTATTAAAATTAACAGTACCATAATAATTCTGCCATTATTAAATAAAGCTAGTACAGAACATGATGAGATGAGTCACCCAACTCATCCATGAAAGCAAAAGGTGATTGACGATACAGATAATAAAAAAGTAAACAACATAAAAAAGATGACCGTGATGATAGGACTGACACAACCCTGTAGGGTCATTCACTGATTTCGTTGACGCCTTGCATTTCCACAACTCTTCCTGTTATGGCTGTTTCTCCACATCGAGTGCATGCATGACGCCTCGGGCGATCGTCATAATTCACATCCATCTCATTTTGCATTCTTCTCTGACGTACTCTGCCTCGGTGTGTAGTAATCATCGACGGGTCCCCTTGAATTCTCCACTCTGCCGCCGGCCATTCAGACTTATGCCCCAAGGTGTAAAAATGACTGTTGTACTGTTGAATGTACGTGTCTGTGTGGAATTTCCAACTAGTAATACTGTGAGGGCTTTTACCCAACCAATTGCAAACAGCAATTGCATGTGAACATGGAAATCTTTGCATTTGCCATTTTCCACACGAGCATACCCTTTTTTTGTACTCAACGGTGTAGTCATTTCCGCCCTGTCATTTGTCTCAACCCTTGAAAGAACATTGCACCTTAACGCATTCGCATCGTACATCGTCACTTCATGCTGCATAGCAACTCCCAAAAGGCTCTCATACCTGCTCCATATGCGAGGGGGTAGAGGTGTGTTGCAAACGCTCGAAATTTGAGTGTGCTTAACATATTGTTCGACGTCTCTGCGAAAGGTGTAGTCAATGAGAGCTGTGATAGGCAGTAGTAGTCGCGCTTCACGCAAGACGTTGTTCATGGACTCCGAGATGTTCGTCGTTAGGTTACCCCACCGACGACGCTCTTTATCATACCTAACCGTCCACTTAGTCTTATCAATGTTGTTAAGGTAGTCCATGCCTCTTGATTTTTCAGCCTCATTTCGCTAACAGCCCAGCGATACTTTAGGTTCTGAGATGTGCTACCAATTGACCAACACAGTTTCCGTAGGGTTTTGTTTCGGAACCTCCCGCTGAAATTGCTTCTGATGTGACGAAGACAGTAACGATGGTAGGCGTTGGGTTCCTTCCACTGTGGAAGGTTTTCCATAGCATTAATTATGCCGTTGTGTTTGTCTGATATCACACACAAAGGCCCCATGCTATCAAGGGTAACGTACTCAGAAAGGTTTTGGAAAAACCAACACCAGCTGTGTACAGTCTCTTCGTCAACGACAGCATACGCCACAGGCAGGATGTAGTTGTTTGCATTCTTTGTTACCGCAAGGATCAGCTTACCCCGGTAGGGTCCTTTCAGATGAGTCGCGTCCACCGATATGACAGGCATGCATCGATGGAATGCACGGATACAAGGAGCGAACGCCCAAAAAATATATTTAAACGTGGGGTAATTCGGATCCCCGTTCGGATGATTAAAGAACGAAACAATGGTACCTGGGTTCCTCGACTGCAGCCGCATAAGGTATGTGGGTAACTCCTTGAAATTGCTGTCCCAGTCACCATAGATAGTTTCTATGGCCTTTCTTCTTGCTCGCCACGCCTTGGAATACGAAACATCAACATTCAGGGCCTGCTTGACATGGGTTTGGATATGTTTTACCTTAATCTTTATGTCCGTACGTATCTGCGGTAAGATGTGTCTTGCAATATCCTTTGCCTTTAAACTTCTGTTGCTATTACGTACGGCCGAAGAATAACAGCTGTGTTTTGTAGCCCATACAGTAATTCGCCAGTAATGTGAGTCAGACCGAATCGATGCCGTGCAATGCCACTCACAGTTGCGGCCACTAGAGAAAGGATTTACAAACTTTGGGTGTCTGGTGTAACATACGACCGTGTATACCTTTGGTTTGCTTGACTTGACATACATCTCCCGTCCACGACGGATGTTCCACTGTCTAACCGCACGGTCTACCTCTTCTTTTGATTTGAAATACATACCAAGCCGGATATTGTCCCCTGCTTTTGGGTTCCATAACACGAACTCATCCTCTTCGTATTCTTGAACCATGTAATCTGTTAGCTCCACATCATCTTGAGGATCGTAGTGTTGACGTGGACCTAACTGGAGAGCCAGGTTGTCATTTGGTGGTGTCTGTTGGGTCGTCGCCTGAGTAGGATCGGCCTCGTTTGCGGAGTCTTCAGAGTCTTCTGATGCCGGTTGTTCGTCATCACTATTCTTCCGTGTCTTTAGAGTCTCCGCTTCCGGATTCATCAAACCCGTCATTGTTGTCATTACCGGCAACATATTGAGGTTCTTGTAAACATTCTTCGTCCGTCATAGGGGATCCTGCCTCGTCATTGACTTCGTTATCGGCATCATGTTCCATTGGGGGGAAATCATGCTGAGACCCAAAGGGTGGTACATTTACGTTCGACACGTCACGTAGCAGGTTAGTAAAAGTAAGCTGTTGTAACGGAGGGTCTTGTTGCCATTCAACATAGATCTCCGCAACAAAGTCGCCACGTCTCTCAGCGGCTAAATAATCCATCATATCAACCCCGTCGTTGTTGAAAAATTTGGCTGGTTTGAGAGTACCCAGCATAAGTGTATCCGAGCAGGAGTTTGACAGTAACAGCTTCCTTGTTGATATTAACATGAGCACATACACATTCAACCAGTTGTTCAAAAGACATCTTCTGTCGCATAATAAAGCTCGATGATTCCAACGAGTTATCATCTTGAACAACCCGTTTACGTATGAAAACTTACCACCCCAGTATAATCTAACCAGGTATGGAACGAAAGTAGCCATTTGATGGATTGGGTTTGTGAGATTATAGAGATATAGAGATAGTTTAAGAAGAAATTTTGGTGTGTTGATGGATTGGGATGAGTATCCCTTAAATAGGAATCAAGTTTGTATGATGCCGCCAAACCATTCTAAGGCATCATGATGCCGCCAAACCATTCTGAGGCATCATGATGCCGCCAACCATTCTGAGGCATCAACTTTTCATGATGCGCCAAACCATTCTGAGGCATCAACTTTTCATGATGCCGCCAAACCAGTATAAATACCATATCAAGTCTCAATCTAAGTCACAATTTCCTCTGTTCATCGGGTTTAAAAACTATGGGTGGCGGTTATCACGAATGTGACGGATCTTCAAATGTCCGGCGATACTCTCGCCGGGGACGGAGAGTATCATTTTCATCTCCTCCTACTCCTGCACAACCTTCGTTCTATAATCCTCCTACTGCACAAATAACTCCTCCTGCTCTTACTCAAATAACTCCTCCTCCTGCTCCTACTCAAACAAGTCATCCTACTCCCCCAGCAGATGATGAGTTAACGGAAGAGGAGTTGGTCTGGGTTGTGGATTATGCCACGGCTCTACGGGATTTGGACCGTTTAAGGTTGTCAGCACCCACCCCCCGGATGCAAGAGAGTACACAGATCCCCCAAAACCAAGGTACAACCACCCCCCCACCAGCAGGCTACACCAGCAGGCCATCACCACCATCACCACTGGCTACTCCCAAGTAATTTAGGATTTTAGTATGTGTTTATGTAAGCTTTAAATAAGTTCTTTGGGATTAGGATGTATGTATTATGTGTTTATGTATTATGTGTTTATGTATTGTGGATTTATGAATTGTGGGTTTTTTGAAAAATGACCTCCTGGCCGTTTTCGGGCCGCCTGGATCAGGCCCCGGAGACCCGGAAAACGGCCCGGACATGGTGCGACACCCGTGTACTAGCCAAGGACAACGCGTCCGAAGGTCCGGTTACCTGACTGCCAGGCCCTGCCAGACTGTATAGACAGCCAAAAACGTCAGCCCGGGCCATTTTCCACTTCATGTAGAAGCCGCTTAACCATTTAGCGGCTTCAACTTTTTATTATGCCGCCAAACCATTACGAGGTATAGAAGCCGCTAAACCATTACGAGGCTTCATGTAGATGCCGCCAAACCATTACAAGGGTTCACCTCTTTAAAAGCAAGCAGCTAGCTGATTCACAAACAACACTCACTCAGCTTCTTTCTCTCTTACCCACTCATATTTGAAATATATAACAATGGAAAACAATGAAGAAGGCTTTTTACTGTTCACAACCAGCTCCTAAAACGGTAAAATCGACCGGGCACATTTGGAGGCGTTTACGCAAGCCATCAACAACATTCACGGCTGGTTCGACTTCAAGTAACCCACAAGTGAAAGCAGCCGAAAACGACCAAGACAAGCCCAAAGAAAACCCGCAAGGAAAACCAACCGTGCAGAACCAACTGGTCTGTGATGTTGTCGACTTTTATACAAACGGGGATGCCCCATTTTGCTACACTCGCTTCATTTCCGCCAAACTAGACAGAAATTTTTGGGGTACACTTCTAGGGTGCCAACCAACAGGGCGCTATCCGCAACGGTAATTTTCACGTTAATTTAACTTGAAAGTAAATTGATTTGCTTAACTCAATAACGAAACTTATGCATTATTATGATTTCAGCACGTTGAGGCGTGGACGGTAAGACTGATGCGACTTAGACAAGCAAAGCTTTTAAGAGATCCTGCTTCACAGCTACGTTGGACAGTGTTACCCCCTGCCTTCTATGATGAAATGAAGGACTCGAATTCTTCAGTTGCCCTCGACATGGCTGGAAGAATGGAACCCTACCCGCCATTCTGGGAAGTTGACCGCATTTACCTTCCTTTATCGATGGGGGTGGGAGACTGGCTGCTTATCCTAATTGATCTAAGAAACATGGTAATTACCCAGTATTGGACTGATAAGAGATGGAGAAACGAAAGGCGACGCGAAGTTTCTCACTATATGGAGATGATTAGGCTTTTTTTCGAATGGTTTCTAAAACGTATTCGTTACTGGCTGAAGACTAATCGCGTGGACAAAACACCAATTTCTGTTGGTTTAGTTGAATTAGATGTGCCCCAAGACAAGGGAAAGGTTGATAATGCTGGTGTCTTGGTTTGTATGATGATGGATAGGCTTGTGAGAAAAAAGTCGTTTGTCGCTAGAAATCGACGTCGAAGATGCTTGTGTGAATTATCGACGACACATGGCAGATGAGCTATACAAATGCCGTTGTGAAGCAACTTCTCGTCATGTAACTTGATTATGTATTGTTGTTTCTCCTATTAATGTTTAACGATGTTAGTGATTTACATTACCATCCCCCGCATAATGATGGGTACGGGAATCAAGGACCACCACCCAACGATTGAAAACGGGCAAGTTAATAATGATAGCTTTATTTAAAACAAATATTACAAAATTTACTTAACAACTATTTTTCCAAACTACTCAATCAAACTATACAGCCTACCGAGTTACAAGACAATTTATTTCCGAGATCACCAATTCCAAACTACTCAATCAAACTATAC
Organism: Ambrosia x helenae; assembly: GCA_030844895.1. Taxonomy (NCBI): domain Eukaryota; kingdom Viridiplantae; phylum Streptophyta; class Magnoliopsida; order Asterales; family Asteraceae; genus Ambrosia; species Ambrosia x helenae. The sequence continues at coordinate 96,970,543 of CM061225.1, forward strand.
AATCTACCGAGTTCATTAAGTTTCCGTTTCTCACATTCCAGGGGAACCCATCTGAATCAAAACAGGGGAACATAAATCAATCAGTTGAACATGTGTACGAAATCTACAGGTACCCAATGGTTTCCGTTTCTCACATTCCAGGGGAACCCATCTGAATCAAACAGGGGAACATCAATCAATCTGTTGAACATGTGTACGAAATCTACAGGTACCCAATGGTCAACCCAGGCTGCCATACAAGAGTAGCACGGTGAAGAACCGCATCATCCGATGTCTTCGACGTCGCTAATCACATGATGTGATTCTTCAACACCGGATGGCCTTGCCCTACAGCCTTTGTCTGGAAAGTTGACTCCCCTAATTATGCCGTTGGAATGTCCGGGTTTGGTAGACTGGAGATTGAGAGCACCACCGACAACCAACGGCAAAATATTATAAACTACAAAGACAACGTTGCATTCAACACGTGTTATACCACGTGTGGATGTAACATCGATCCAAGTAGTTTCATGTGGATGTAACACCGATCCAAAGACCGCGCTTTCTTGGACCCCAGAAAGAGGGACGCCACAGCATGGCTTATCCCCGCAGAAAACAGTGTGTTGTAAATGGGGGTTTTATTGTGGTTATAATGTATTTGTTTAGGTGTGGAATGTGATGGAGAGAATGGGCAGAGGCTCGGTTTATATAAGAAATGAAAGTGAGAAATGAATTGGCGGCATCAATGTGCACATCTCAATTGGCGGCTTCAATATGGCCATCTCAATTGGCGGCTTCAATGTAGACTTATCAATTGGCGGGCATCAAGGTTTGATTTATTAGATGCCGCCAATTGAGAACTACACATCACCATTTTTGGTTTCTTTCCCCAATACCCACCAAAAGTAATTTCTAAAATAATAACTCTACTATTTATGTAAATGATTCTATCTATACATATAATAAACCAAAGCCATTTTAATGACATGTCATAATATTATGCAATCTCTCTTTTAAGAGATGACACATAGTATGTGATGTGGCAACTCTAGACCAATTAAAAAAAAGAAATAAATATGGTTTAAATATGATTTAACATAATCTATTAAATACATAATCTACTAAATTTAAATATTAAACTTTATTATTTTCTCTCTCATGTTTCCTCTCATAACTTTTAAACTTTAATATCTTTTATATACGTGATTTTTTAAAGAAAAAAATTACACCAAATTAACGAGCATTTTATTATCTTTCCAACGAGTACCATAATGCTATATAAAAAACGGAGAAAAAAAAACGATTATTTTTTTGTAACCCGACAGGTATTGTGTCAGGTTTAGAATTAGTTTAAAAAAAATTGTGGGTTTGGGTCGGGCCTGGGATTAGGTGATCCCTGACCCAATTACCTTTTTTTTATATTAGAATATGATAACTTATGACAGAGATTTGTTTAAAAATAATAATAATAATAATAATAATAATAATAATATTCACTAATCATATATTAGCAAGTCATTAATTATGTTGTCATATTAGATATTTTATTATGTCATATTAGATATTTCAACCCGGGACGCTCCCCAACAGGTAATTGCTATATAGATGTCATTTTTATAGTTTAGATACTTCTAATTTTATTCATTTTACTTAGATTTCTCAACCCGGGACTCTCCCGGGGTATAAGCTAGTTACGTATATCTCCAATTAATCCAGATGTGAAGTCGGCTGGCTTTGTTAAACACAATCTTTTAAAAATAATTCATTCCTAGAATTAACTGAGTTTTACATAAACATATGGTATTGGAGATTATGACCACTTGACTAGTCAAAGTATTGTAGTCAAAGTCTTGCTTGCTTTGTGCCTCAAGTGATCAATAATGATGACCTTGAATCATGTGTTAATTAAAAAATCTCAACTGTGATTACCAACAGCCTTTAACCCCTTCTTTTGACCCTTCTAAAATAACCCTGCAATCTTTTCTCCTAGTCGAAAAACCAACCGCTTTAGCCATTTTTTTCCAGTTTCAATACAACGCTAGAAACGAAGCTCCACTACAAATCTCGACTCTTCACTCCCATCCTCAAACAGTCCCGAGAGGCTAAAATCAGGCGAAAACGATATCAAATGAAACGCATTTAAACTCAAAGGTCTAGCCAACCTAAGCGACCGCCTTCCTCCCTCAACCTCACCTTCACTGACTCGAGACTACCAAATCTGATCTTGTATGTCTTGTATATGTGAAATATGTTCGGAAAGCAAATATTCAGTCTTGGGAGCAAACACTCCTAAGTATAAAAAACTATGTTAGCAAACACTCAAATGTTCATGGATTTCGAGTACACATGATAACTGATCAGAAAGAAAACCATAAACTTAAAATTGTTATCAAAACCATTAAAAGGAAAATTCACAGAAAATTCTTTTGATCTGTCATACTACCACAGACATAATAAAAAAGGTTCAGGTAAATAAGGTAGAATGAAAATGACAATAAAAAATGCAGGAAAACCATAAATTAGTTAGAACAAACAGAGCTAGATACCAACTTGAGTGATGTGATAGTTTCATCTTTTTCCCTCAAAAGAGCAACGACCACAACCATCGCCTTCATCACCGTTACTCTAAACACTGAAGAATAAGTTCCAAAATTGCGGTAGAGATCAGATTGTTATTATCGAAGGGCATGTGAGGGTTTTATCTCTATCACCAACTCTTCAAGTGCAAAATTCATTCAACATGGATTTGGATAAAACTGTAGAAGTGAATTAGGTGAATGATAAAGAAGGGAATATGATTAGATGAAGCATTGAATCCTTGGAATGAGCTGCATCTTCCAGGAATGAAGTTGCGGAGTTCTTAAGAGGGGAGTTTGAAACGTACAGACGATTCATTCATCCCTTTGAATGCTCAACATGAATGTCGAATTGATTTAGTTACCAGGAGAGGCAGAGGGGCAAAGAGGGAATAGATTAAAACAATGTGACCATAGGATGGAGATAAATTTACTTAATTCACTTGTACATGTTGTTGTAATAGTTGTACCAACGACAAAATTACAATATGGTACATCACTCCTCCTTTATAATGTATTATAGATATAAGTTCTCTCTTCCACCTACACAGCCCTACCGCCCCACAGGGCGTCAACTATTAGTTATCCATTTGGTTTGCAAAATTCATTAGAATTGCAATCTGAATCTGTCTATATATATAAAAGAAAACGTATATGCTGACGTGGCGTGCAATGGAGCCCTCAACCTTCCCTTAATAGTGCCACGTGGCATCATAATGGAGAGTTTTTGGTGTTTTTGAATTGTTTCCTTTTTTAATTAAATTGAGTTATTTTAGGAAAAAAGAATTTAAAAATAAATTTGAAATTTCCTCTCTTATATTTCCTCCATAATTTTTAAACGTTTATATCTTTTATATACGAGATTTTTTAAAGAAAAAAATTACATCAAATTAATGAGCGTTTTATTATCTTTCCAACGAGTACCATAGTGCTATATAAAAAACGGAGAAAAAATCGACTACTTTTTGTGGGGTTTCATTCATACAGGAAAAAAACACACAAAGTGTTCTTGTTATCACGTAAATTAGATTTTGTGGGAATATGAGTTATTACTGATTAGAATACTATGAACATGCAATGATTGAGAGATTTTATGGTTAGTTAACTTGAGCCATTTGCAATAAGTTATCACGTAAAATTAGATTTTTCAACCCCGGGACCCTCCCGGGGTAATCAGCTAGTCCAATATATAAAATGTTTAATTTGAATTCACATGAGATGGGTAGTATAAACGTTATGTCCCAAGACTTTCTATCAGAAAAGATGATTAAAAAAGTGACATATTAATGACAAAAATCTAAAGACCCGTGAACTCAAGTCCCAAATCGACCAAATTGATTCAAACACAAACAGGAAATTGGATGACTCCCAGACTCTTTATTAATAATCAAAAAACATAACTTAAACTGAAAACCTACTCAGATGCATCATACATTTGATGCATGAATATGCTAACCTCGAGGTTAGCTAACTAAGGGGTTGTTTGGTAGCGTAGCCTCTTATGATTCCATTAAGATGTTACATATGAGCATTAATTGTCTTTGGTTCACTAAAATGATGTGAATGAGAATTTTATCACTCTATCCATTCACATGTATCCATAACCCTTAGTCGGGCCATTCACACACCTCCTCAACCCACCACCACCACAAACTAGCCAGACCTCTTATTGGTTCAGAGTCTCTCATCCAGTCAGAACTCTTAATGGCTCAACAGTTACTGGCAGAGAGTTTTTGTTAAATAACCCTAAGACATTATCACACCAGTTATAAAAGAACTTAACAAGGTTAAGCGTCATGTCAAATTCGGTCCCCAAATTCACCAACTTGTAACTTGTTTAAACTCTAAACCCATCATCATCCACCATCTTATGATCCACACGACCCAACCCTAACCCTAACCGGTTTATTAGAGTCCAACACTTGTAGCCCAGTTGGTATAGGGCCTAAGTTTCCTATGGGAGGCTTGGGTTCAATTCCCACTAGCTACGTTTGGAGGACATTAAGAGAAATGAGGGATGACTCCTCACCTATGGTCAGGAGTTCGAGTCCTGATCTCGCCCGAGTTTTACCGGTTCTCCACAGCGGGTCTTCGGACGGTGGGGGGGATCGCCTTTTCCCTGGTTCGGAAACCTCATGGGCAAGCCTAGCTACCCTGACCAGCCCCTTGCATAGTCCTTGGGGGTTCTTGGGTTCGCCAGTTTAAGGGTCCCATGGGTAGTCGGGCAGAAACGTTTCGTTGGCCGTTAAAAAAAAAACGGTTTATTAGAGTTCGGAATCAAGCCCAACACGAACTTCATGTAATAATCCAGCCCAAAAAACTTACATTAAACTTAAACGCCAAAACTACAACTTAACACATACTCCAGGGTCCACTTCTGTAACTTTCATTTCAACAACACGTTTTATAATATTATTATTATTATCTTTGTAACGTATGAACAAATTAGGGCAAAATTACTTCAACACTTTCTACACAGAGACACAATTTCATAACACAAAGATGGGATGGATCGGAGAAACAAATCGATTCTTTGAAATCTATGCAGTTCAGACAACTAATCACTCAAGCCATTAGCCTTGGTTCGTAATTTCCCTTCCATACATTTTTATTATTATTATTCTCATTAGATGTTAAAGAATTTACTTTAACCTACCGATCTGCTTTTGATTTTGTAAATTTCTCATTTTTATAGATCTTTATCGTTTTTTAAACTTGGGTATGAATCTTTATAACTGAATTTTGAAGGGTTCTAATCTTTTTTATATTATTTTGAAGTTTAAGAAGATTTGTAATTAAATTTATGGATTAGTGTTGCAAAATGTAACCTTTTTTTGCAGTCTTGATTATTATTAGTTCTTCTATAAGGATATGGTTTAATTTCATAGGGTTAGGATCAAATGCACAACGAAAAACATAGGAAGTCTTAGGAAGGGTATCAAACGGACTACGATTGAACTCATTCAAGCCAAGCGGCTTTGGAACCGTCTCATCGAACTCTTCATTTTTAGATTTTAAATTTTCGCTTTTTTGGATTTTTAGCTTATAGTTTTTAGAATTTGTGTTAGAACGTTGTGTCCTTTTATGTGGCAATGTGTCTCTTTATTTTCGGCATTGTGTCATTTTTGGGACTCGTTGTGTCTTTTTTCTCTGGGCATTGTGTTACATTTTGTGACCTGTTGTGTTTTATTTTGTGACCCATTGTGTTTTTTGTATCCTTCTCACCCTTTTCATTTATTTTACTGTGTGTAGGATAACTTGACGCTAATTTCATATATCATTGTTTGTATCATTATCTGTACAGGTATGATTGTTACATCAGCGTTAATAATATGGAAAGGACTTATGTGTATTACTGGTAGTGAATCACCTGTCGTTGTTGTGCTTTCTGGAAGTATGGAGCCTGGGTTCAAAAGGGTATGTGGTCTTTTTTTATTAGTTTAAGGTAGAGGTGTACTTGAAGTTATAAGTTTTGGTAAGCATGGTGTTTTGTTAGAGCGTTTTTCGTTGAATCTGAATGATGGCTTGTTCTTGTTATTAGCTGCAAGTTTCCAGCTTGACCCTTGGAAAGAAGTTGTAACTTGTTGGTATGTAAATTGGCTTTTGGGTTCTAATTCCTAATGCTTTTGAATGTCTTGTAGGGTGATATTCTGTTTCTGCATATGAGTAAGGAACCGATTCGTGCTGGAGAAATTGTGGTGTTTAATGTCGATGTAAGTTTTCTTAATAAAATTTTATCTTTTGTTATTAGAGTGCTTTTAGTAGATTATCTCTTTAATTACTGGCTCAGTAGCTTCTTGAATCCTTGTGAAAAATGCATGACTGCACGTATAGCATACATTTTTAACCTCGCTTAACTATGAAGATCATGTTGTGTTAGATCAGTTATCATTTTCTTTGAATCTTTATGATTTGTATGTTGCAACTTCTGCTCAGCTATTCTCTTTATTGATAATTTACATGCTAGTATTAGTGTATTACAATATTTTGAAAATGTTAAAATAATCAGTACTTGACATTTGACAAAACGAACTTCCCTGATATATGGTTCTGCTCTTATATTGTGCAGGGGCGTGAAATTCCAATTGTTCATCGAGTGATTAAGGTATGCGTTTTAACCATTATACTGGAAGATTTGCCGTATTAGTAATCTAGTGAGTCTTGGTTTTGAAATGCGCCCATCGGGAGGCAATAATGTGTGCATCAAATGAGGGGCATGTGATGCGGCTGATGCTTTATGCAGTTAACCAGTATTTGAACTGATTTGCAATGGGTCTTGAGTTTTATATTTTTTATTTTTTTGAACAAATATTACTATCGATTGAACAATGGATTTGAGTATTTTAACTAATTAGACAATCAATTGAACAAATCTGATCAGAGATGATCAGGGCATCTTATATTTTAGAGTGTAAAGGTTAACAAGTCAAAATGTTATCTATAAATAATTTTTAGTATTTTTATTTAATAACGAATGCCTCGCATATGTGATGTGCTTGCCTCACACATTGCACATTGGCTTTTTGGATCAAACGCATCAAAGCGCCACACACTTTCTAAAACCATCTGGGATTAACTTTGGTTTTTGACTCTGTTGATTCATACTTCTCAAATTGTGTAACATAATTTTCTTAAAACCATAACTTTGATCTTTTATTTTGCAGTTACAAAAGCTGCATCCATCATCTGTACTGTTTACTTTCCGAGTATAATATCCAAATACTGTTATGGTTTCTGCAGGTTCATGAGCATGAAGATGGAGAAGTCGATGTTCTTACTAAAGGTAATTTATATTCCAACTATTAAGTTTAATTTAAAATGTCAAACAAAGTCAGTGGGAGATCAGCTATTAAAAGAGGATAAGAGATTAGTTAATATTTCGAAAATATTAAGCCCTGGTTCCGTGACATTCTGATCTTTTTGACAATAATCAATTTAAATGACCGTCTATTAGAAATCTTTTGCTTTATTAAGTTATTTTAATTCTAATTTACGCATTTGATATGGGAATATGGTATTTGATCAGAATGTCATTGTGATCTTCAGGTGACAACAATTTTGGAGACGACAGGCTTCTGTATGCTCAAGGCCAGATGTGGTTGCAACGACATCATATTATGGGGAGAGCTGTTGGGTAAATGGAACCTCAAACTGTTCGTTTATTCAACTCCAAATACTTAAATTTTATTTCCTTTATGTAAACACGCGGCGTTTGGTAATTTCACAGGTTTCTGCCTTACGTTGGTTGGGTGACAATTATAATGACAGAACAGCCCATAATCAAGGTATGATGTATCGACCAATTTTGTTTCGTTTCTATCACCTTATTACAATATATCACTTGTGAACAGTATATAAGCATTTATGAAATTATCAAATTGCCAAATACCAATTGTATGATGAACAATGGGTACTCAAAACACGTGTTAGACAAATTGCAACTTGAGCTATGAAACAACTAAAATTCGTCTGTAACAGAACAAATGTATGTATCATGTGGACAAAATCAACACACATAATGATGATTATGGCAAATTGGTAGTTTTAGAATATAAGCTTCTCCCAACAGCCTCGGTAAACTGCAATATGATTTTCAAATATGCAAAAATTCCGTTTTATTGAAAACCTAAAGTGGTATACCGTTGACAAAATCAATATTTTTATGAAAATAATTTGCAAATGGGCAGTTATAAAGCTTTCAAAAAAGGAATTCTGTAAATTGTTGTTTGCCTGTCTCTTTCTTGTTGCCAATTGTATGATTCTTCCTACTGTTTTCAGATTTCGGTTCCTACAAATTCTGTAAACCAAACACCCCTAATTGTTGCTAACGTGTTTCTCTTGTTTTATGCAGTATATTCTAATAGGTGCTCTTGGACTGCTAGTGATAACTTCAAAAGAGTAGCATGCATCAATCCCTTAATGGAAAGGTTGTTTAATGAGTGTAGAACATTCCTGATTTTATTTTCCATTTTGTGGACCGATATAGCTTCAATATAAACTGTTTTGTGCCATCTGTATTTTCCTTTACTAATACCATCAGGATTCCGTTAAGTAACAAGAAACTAAATTTGCACAATTAACCTTGTACGGCGTACGCCCCGAATGCAGCTTGTACATGATTGTGGATTCAACACTTGCCTGACAAAATGTGCATGCAGGAGAAGTCCAAATGACATTAGGTTTATAGAGGATATATTCTTTGCCCTTCGCTCCTGACCATTTTTTTCGTTTTAGGCTAAAAGTGATTGTATTTTAAAGCTTCAATACCATGAAATTCTCACTTAGGTAACGGCAAGCTAACCTATCGACATTGAAACACAAACGCCTTGTTATGATGACCGTTGTCTTATCATCTTAAGCCGACACTGGTAGCATACTGGATCAGGCCCGTGAAACTTAGTTTGACCATGGTAAATTGTCTTTTCACAACGGTATTGCAAATTCAGCTATTTTTGAAGTGTCTGTAAAAACTTGTTCGTGTTCATCCCACGAACGCCTCCCAGCCAGCCATCATAAACGCCCTATGGATGTAGCTGTGTAGCGTGGCCGGCCTTTCCGTTCATAGCTGCGGGTTGTCCAAATAAATGTTACATTAAATTTGTCTACACTATGTCTTTCTATATTTTCTATTAGAACTTTGACTTGATTCGGTGTGGTATGGGTTGACATATCATGTTTGCCACATAGAATCAACATAGATTTCATTGTCTCCACACATCCCAACGGGAATCACACTAGATGTCTATACAAGCATATTAATACTTGTTAATCTTTATATATAAAAAAGGTATTGTTTTTAAACCAAAAAGAGAGATCCAAAGAAGAATATAAGAGAGATATAGAGATGGAATGTGAATAAAGATAAATCATAAATGAGTTACAATTGTCTTAACGCTTTATTTGGCTTTATTTTTAAGTTAATAGCAGGTTATTTTTAGGTTCGGACTAGATAGTTGGTCGGACCAGGAACCGTAGGCTTTGAAGGTCTAGTTCAGGGTATCAAAACTGTTTTTAGGGTGGCCAGTCGGTCAGGCCAGGAACCACAGGTCGAACTGGAAATTGATTAAGTTATTTCCATTTTAACCTATTTTTTACATAATATTTATAACATTATCCGGTTTTTAAATCATATTTAACCAGAGGACCGGTAAGAAAACCGATTGACGTATATTCGGGTCATGAAAAGATTGATAAAAACAAATGTAGTTATTTTCCTTTAAATTTACACAAATCATTAATTGATCATGTAACCAAATAATATATAAAATAAACACATCATCTTCATGTATTCATTCATGCCTATGACAAAAAAAATATGCATAAATCAACCTCTTTGCATCAATTCCTTATAATAATAACCAACCATTGAATCATTCAAGCTTTCAACAAAAACTTGATACAATCCTTAATACAACATTCAATTTCATCAGATATATTAAAATTTCTAATACCCAATGGTCTGAATCCAAACCCTTTCTGCATATTGCATAATAATAATTATTATTATTATCCAAATGAATTCAACAGATTCTGCCACCACCACCACCATCTCCACCGTCACTCTCCCACCACCACCACCACCACCGCGCCACCACCACCGTCGTCTTCTGCACCGGCCCTCTAACCCTTCATGCTTCATCCCAGGTTAACCCATGTTTTATTATCTTAACAAATTTAACATTATTACATATTCATTTTTTTATTTTTTTATTTTTTATTTTTATTTTTTAATTTTTGGGTAGGTTTATTAAGGTTTTCTTGTTGTAAGTTGATAAAGAACAAAGTTATGCAACAATAAATTAATAAAGTTAACCTTTTTATTGTTTTTATATGAAGTTTTAAACCATATTTAGCTGTAAAGCATGACAATTGAAATATGTTAAAGAGTTGTATTGTGCTGCTTGCTTTAATTAACTTGTGATCTTCATCAGTCTCCTATAAATTGCTACTTGCATACATAATCTTGATTGCCCATATATTATTTTTGATGCATGAGCAGAATGAAGATTATCCGTATATTTGAATTCGAATATTTATTTTAATTATCTTGTTGCCGCTTGCCTGCTATTGTGATGTAATTCTTGTAGTTGTGATTAATAAAATTATTACAATAGTAATTTAATTTTTTACAAAAAAAAAAAAAAAAAAAATTATCTTATCGTTTAGCTCGTTTTTAGTCTTTTTGTGTTTTATCTTAGGTTCTAGTATAAATAGTGTTTTAGGTGAACGTTTAAGTTGTTTTTTTATTTAAAGGGGTGGCTGCGCAGCTTATCCGTCTGCCTGTGATTATGTAATTTGTTATTTTGTTTTCAGTGAAAATTTAGTACAAATGTAGAATTGAAATTTAAAAAAAAATTATAAGAACTTTGTTCTTGGAACGTTTAGTTTGAATTAGAGACGTTGATTAATTAATCGTTCTTGAGCTATTTGTGTGCTTCCGTCTCGCATCAAATTTAATCCATGATGGTACTAATTCCTTCTCAGTTACCTGTATATTTGACTTTTATTTAATTGTCTATATGAATATTGACCTTTTGCAGGAAGATCAATATGTAGCATCAATAACAGAAGAACATGAGGTAACCTGTTGGGGCTGTGGATTAATCCTTGTTCTTTCGCCATACACACCCATTTTCAATGTGGTTGGTGTGGAGCTATAACCAATCATAACGCGGTTAAGGTGACAATAGTTACTATTGGGTGGAGACGTTTGCGTGACAGTGTTTCGTCTGTGTTCTCCTGCTATTTATGTTCTTCATTATAGGTAAAAATAAGTTAATACTTAATAACCACCCTTTAATGATATAATTACTGTAAATTTTCATTTTTATGTTCATGATCATGAGATCATCGCTATGCAGGTGGCGGTATATGGGCTATCTATCCCATTGTTTTCTCCATAAGCTATTTTTGTGGTGTGCTTCATATAAACTATATCAGTTATGTTATCATTAACCACATTTTGCACTTACATCCTTTCGGCGTTTTCGTTCTCCTGGTGCACCACCACTCATACCCTGGGGTAGCTATCCAGCTGTCGGGAAAGGTGGTCTTCAAGGCTACACATTTTGTAATACTGTTCAAAACCAAAATCATCTAATAGTCATCATTGTCGCTCGTGTGGCATGTGTGTGTTGGATATGGATCATCATTGCCCCTTTGTAAGCCTTCGCACTCTTCACCATTTGCGCACATCGTTATACAGATACATACCTACTAAAGATTGTTTTTTTAATCATATATGCAGATTGGGAATTGCGTTGGTGCTGCAAATCATCGCGTCTTTATCCTCTTCTTAATCTCCGCAGTGATAAGTAACTTTTATGTTTCAGTCATCATCATCATTCACCGCATATCATATCTGGCCACAATAAGCAGCCTTCCTATATCGATTTTGAGTGGGCCCCCGACTACATGTTGATATATGGATTCATGAAGGAAATTGCTTTCGCATTCTTTGCATCCGTAGAGTATTTACCACTCAGAGGTTTTGTTTCTTGTTTATCTATTTATCGCAAGCGTTTCAGTGGAAATCGGGTTATGTGTGCTTTTATGGCAGCAAATGTCTTACATATACGAAGGGAAGACGTATCTAATTCATTTAAGTTCTCGTGGGACCAACCGAAATAGCAAGAAAGATTGCCAAAATATTTGTCCGGTTCTTCGGGTGCCCTTATTCTGCAACTAGATGTCTGTTAGGGTATTGGAATTCTAGAAAGATCCACACAAAGTGAACCATATTGTTGCCAGTATTGTAATCAACATATATACACATGACCTCTATAACAAAATGATGTGAATCTAATGAAATGATACATTTAGGCCTGTTTTTTAGTATAACAAAATTAGACAATGTGATGTTTGTGTTTTATGCTTGTATAGGCCTGTGTCTTTTTTGTTTTGTCGGGTCTCTGCCTTGTTGAAGCAGGCATGGCCGTCGAATATGGTGGAGAACGGTCGAGATGCTTTGTTTTGAAATCGGTTATTAGCATCGGCACGCTCAAATACCTTAAACCAATCTTAAATAGTGTCAGTTTTAAATAGAAAAACTGTTATGACTATGTAAAACATTGTACGTGATGTATGAAACATGTAACCAGATAAGATATAAGGGGTTAAAAAAGGTTTGATTAATTTCAATATGTGCCGGCAAACTGTTTAATGCACTTGTACATACGCGTAAAACTTGGGAAGGCTACCGACTTTGACTGCATTAGCAAGAAGAAACGTGCACTTCGGTTCAGCTATGTGTCCATTCTATGGGTGATTTCAGGAATCGGTTGATCATGTATTTATTGGATGTGGGTTGGGCAGACAATATGGCAATTGTGGTTCAATGGTGTGGATTAAAACCTTTTTCGCATTCAGTATAAGGGATGTGCTGGATCTTGCGGCTTTCGAAGATGGTTCAACACAAAAAGAAAAAAAGCAATACACGCGTATGTTTAACGGTTCTTTGGTGCATTTGGAGAGCAAGAAAGAAGTCGTTTTCATTTTTCAATCACAAACAATGTTCTATCAGTCAACTGTTGGGTGAGATAAAGGGAAGAAGCCTTCTGTGGATAAAGAATCGTTCAAAGCAGCTAACTTTGGATTGGGAAATATGGAAGGGATTTCAAGTTCACAAAGTGGGCTGGGT